>CAVNYN010205608.1:5899-20647 GCA_963692815.1 Nyctanthes arbor-tristis | reverse complement strand
TATTTAAGAAGATGAACAGCTTCTTCCCAGTGTGATTGACAAGGATTGATGACAAACTTACTTAAACATTGAACTAAGAATGTAACATCAGGTCTAGTTAGATTGAGGTAGAGTAAGCGCCCAACAAGTCTTCTGTGTTTCTCGGGTTCAGATAAAGGAGCACCCGTGTTGGCTGATAGCTTAAGACACTTAGGAAGTGGAGTAGAAACAGATTTGCAACCTAACAATCCAGCATCTTTAAGAATATCTAGGATATACTTTCGTTGATTAAGGTAAGTACCCTGCTCACTTCTAGCAATATCCAACCTTAAGAAATATTTAGCGTGTCCCATATCTTTGATAGTAAAAAGATCATCCAAATACTTCTTTAACTTCATAATGTCAGAAAGATG
This sequence comes from Nyctanthes arbor-tristis, assembly GCA_963692815.1. Taxonomy (NCBI): domain Eukaryota; kingdom Viridiplantae; phylum Streptophyta; class Magnoliopsida; order Lamiales; family Oleaceae; genus Nyctanthes; species Nyctanthes arbor-tristis. The sequence continues at coordinate 20,255 of CAVNYN010205608.1, read as the reverse complement.
AGGCCCAGTAATTAAGACATCATCTACATAAACTAGAAGTGCCAAAAAATAGTCACCCTCAGATTTGACAAACATGCAATGATCATGAGCACATTGTTGAAAACCATAAGCCACTAACTTATCACAAAACTCTGTGTTCCACTGTCTGGAAGCCTGTTTTAATCCATAAAGACTCCGTTTTAACCTACACACTTGACCTGGTTTCACAGTATGATAGCCCTCAGGGGCAACATGTAAACTTCCTCATCAAGAAATCCATGCAAAAAAACATTATTCACATCTAATTGGTGTAAAGGCCAACCTTTAGCAGTGGCAAGAGCAAGAAAAATTCTGACAGTGAGTAATTTAGCAATAGGAGAAAAACTATCTATGTAATCTAGACCATGAATTTGATGATACCTCTTGGCAACTAACCTGGCTTTATATCTATCAATAGTCCCATCTGGCTTCACTTTGATCTTATATACCCATCGACAGCCAATAGTTTGCTTGCCACTAGGTAATTCAGTCAGTTCCCAGGTGTGGTTAGTTTCGAGTGCAGAAAGCTCCTTATTCATAGTCTCCACCCATGCCTCATGCTTACTAGCTTGGGAATAAGTAGTAGGTTCCTGCAAATTAGACGCATTGACAAGAAAAATCGCATATGCACTACTAAAAGAAGGTGAAATACGATATGGAAATATAGGAGGTGTATATTTATAGCTTAATTGTTGATGATGAGTAAAGACAGTGGCTGCTGGTGATTGATCAGTTTGGATACAATGGGTAACAAAATCTTGAAGCCAATAAGAGGGTCTTTTATTTCTATAACTTTGTTTGGGAAGTGGTTGCAAAGCTTGAGGGTTGGAAGGCATTGGTTCTGAAACAACTGATTCAGGGGTCAGACCATCATCCCCAATAATGTCCTGTGTGGATTTATCAGCATACCCAGGTACTGGTAACTCATCCTCCTGACTGGTCTCAATTCCAGGATGTAAAGGTGATGTCTTAGAAGGGGTAGGTTCAGCCACAAGTGATTTACTGAAGGGTGTATCTGGGGAACTAGAAGAATCAGTAAGAATAGGTAATGGTGTAATATGATCGGGAAGGGAAATATGTTGAAAGGGAAAATAATGTTCAAAAAATTGTTACATCCCCGGAAATTAGTGTTTGCTGAGTAGAAAGATCATAGAGTTTGTATGCCTTTTGGCCAGGTTGGTATCCAATGAAGAGGCACTTATGAGTTCTAGAAGAGAATTTATCATTATGGGGGAGAGAATTTGTGGCATAACAAAGACAACCAAAAGGTTTCAACTTTGTATAATCTGGTAAGGTATCGTACAAAATCTCGAAAGGTGTTTGCTAGTTTATAATTGAACTAGGTAGTCTATTTAACAGGTGAGTGGCAGCAAGAATGGAATGAGACCAGAACTTCTTTGGCAAATTGGCTTGAAACATCAATGCCCTTGCAATTTGTAACAATGTTTTATGCTCTCTCCACCACCCCATTTTTTTGGGGTGTATATACACAACTCTTATGATGTAAAATACCATGCTGATGCAATAACTCCTGACATTCTTTTCCAACAAATTCAGATCCATTATCACTTCTTATGCACTTAATTTTCTTGTTAAACTGGGTATTCACCATTCGCAAATAACCATCTAACAATTTCATAACCTGGTTCCTATATGTCATGAGGAAACCCAGGTTGCCCTATTGAAATCATCAACTAAAGTGAGGAAATATGGTGTTCCAGTGAGTGAAGGAATTTTATATGGTCCCCGAACATCCACATGTATTAATTCAAAGATGGATGTGGTTTTGATAGAGCTACTAGGAAAAGGGATTCTTTGTTGTTTAGACATATGGCGCACTTCACATTCTTGTAACTTCAACATATTAGAATCAACACAAAGAGGCTTCAAGAAATTCAAATGTTTCAAAGTAACAAAAGAGGCATGTCCCAGCCTTTTATGCCAGTCATCAACACATTATTACAAGCATAGTAAGTAAATGAGTTATTATTACACGAAACTGGAACAGTTTGTGGTACAAAAAATTGTAAAGAAACAGAAGAGGTTTTATTCTAGATATCTGGATCATTCAAGGTACTTGGGTTGAGGATGTATAGTTTTCCAACCAACTTTCCAACAGCCAATATCTCATCATTCATCTGGTCCTGCAATAGGCAACAGGTTGGATAAAAAACACACTTTAATTGTGATGTTTGAGCTAATTGAGAAACTGATAATAGGTTATACTTAAAGCTGGGAATATAAAGAACTTCCACAAGCTTTAGTTTAGGACTGAGGTTAATTTGTCCAGAATGTGTTACACCTTTTACTGATCCATCAGGTAAGCAAACTGGTATGGTAACAGTAATAGGTTTAAAAGAGGTTATGAGGTCTAAAGTAGTGTACATATGGCTACTTGCCCCTGTATCTAATATCCATGAACCATACTCTAAATCCCCTAACATAGTAAATGCATAATGATAGTTCTCAATCCTTACCAGCAAAGTCACCAAAATGTGCAAAATTGACATTGCCTCCAGCTCCTTTTTGCATCTTCTTATTCATATACCTAGCAATCTCCTGTTGGATTAGGCTTGCCATATCAGTAAACTGCATCCTTCTCAGCCCCTACTCTGTACGAGTGTCTACATGATAGTTCAATGGTGTTTCTGCCATATTCACCACATTTTTTCCCTTCTTCTCCTTGCTTTTTATACCATTCTGGGTAACCATGGAGTTTGAAGCACTCACTGATTTCATGTCCATTAGTCTTACAATGTTCACAATATTGCAGTGCCTTCTCTTCTCTAGTTCTAGTTCTTCTCTGGCTATTCTTCCCTTTCTCTCCGTTCCAGCTAGTAGAACTACTTGCTCCTTTATTGTAATTTCCTCCATTCCAGCTTGTAGAACTACCTAATGTTTTGCTGAAATTTCCTCTGCCATAACCCTGTGTACCACTCAGCATGGCTGCATTTTGAAAGGATTCTGGAAAATTCTCATAAACTTTCCTTTGCTTTTCTACCCTTAGAACCATTGAATATGCCATGTTCAAAGTAGATAGGGGTTCCATCAACAAAATTTGACTCTTAACATTGTCAAAACTGTCATTTAGTCCCATGAGAAATTGAAGTAATTTCTCATTCATGTCTAAATCTGTCAACTCCTTTGCTGCTCTACGTACAAACAGGTAAAGGCATTAAACTCCCATAATCATCCCATAACATTTTCAGCTTAGCGAAATACACCATCACAGAGTTGTTACCTTGCTGAATATTAGCAATTTCCCTTCGCAATTGATACATCATAGGTCCATTAAATTCTCCAAACCTGTCCATTAAATTCTCCAAACCTCTGTTCTAAATCCTCCCACAGTTCTCTAGCTGAACCAGCATACAGAAATGCATCTACTATATCCCGACATTGAGTTTAAAATCCATGAAATTACCATACAAACAACCTTTTTCCACTGTTCGAAATTAGCAGAATTTTCATTTGGTGGTGTAATCTTTCCATTAATAAAACTCAATTTTGTTTTAGCTCCTAGGGCAAGCTTCATAGAGCGACTCCAGGACTGGAAATTCATACCTATGAGAGGTTTTGTGGTTAATACCGTTCTTGGATGATCAGATCCTTGTAATTGCATCGGATCATCACCGCGTTTCTGATTCTGGCCTTGATCAGTTTCGCGATTCATCTCTGTATCGTTTCCTTGTTGAGTTCCTATTCCTCCGACAATCACATTCCAAGCGGTGTTCCCTTCCTCTTCTCGCCATGATTCGATCTCGCCAGGATCTTGATCGCTCTGATACCATGAACAATTATGGAAGAATGTAGAAGAAAGGAATCATCTTGATTCCAGCATATTTCATCAAACTGAATGTTCGTCAGTTTTCGGTATATATACAAAGCTACTGACTATCATAACAAACAGATACATACACGTGGTAGCTCATATAACAGAAATGGCACTAAATACTAACTGACGGAAATAACACTAAATAGTAACTGACAGAAATAACGCTAGCACTGTTAACACTGGTAGACTAATTATTCTTTCAGTTTTGAATGTTGTTTTGGTTAGTAAAAGCATGAAGAAATGAATCTTGTTAGTTGTGTCATTTGAGAATTTTAATTAAATGCATGAAAATCTAGAGTTTTTCACACGTGAATTCTAGACATTCCATGTTGCATAGATGTCTTATTATTATTATTATTATTATTATTATTTTGTTAAATGAAAGAGCTTTAGATGTCCATCTATATATATGTTAACACCGGTAGTCATTTGTTGAAACTGTTGATCTAATTTTTAAGGGATTTTATTTTTAATACAAAAAACGAGCAAAATGATATTTCCCAATTGACTCGGGCTCCACCTTGTAATTCACTTGATCAACTTTAGATTATGTTTTGGTTTAACTCAATATAAGCTAGATCACTTGATCAACTTTACATCGTGTTTTGGCTTAACTCAATATAAGCTAGTTAAGACTTGAGGATCATTTTTAGTCACATGTTTTTATATATCATCAAACTATTATCTATTTATATTAAAATTCAAGATATCTTAGATAAGAAATACTTACACTCATTGTCAAACTGATTAGAGAGCTTAACGTTTGGGAAAGATTCTTGTTGGAAGAAAATATCTTTTTCGTAGAAACTCTATTTGAAAATAATGCTTAGTTATTATTGAATCGAATTAAGTATGGTTTAAACTGAGTTTTGAAAAAAAAAATGATTTTCATAAAATCTCTTCAAAAACAAGTTTCAAAAAGCATATTAACTCTGACAAGCTCATAGAATTTCGTTGTAGGGGGGTAAATAATGATAAGGATAATCAACTAAAGAACGTGAGCAACCATGTGACCTTTTAACAAACCAATAGCTAGGTTTTAACTAACAAACTTAGCTAGTGATGGCATTGAAATTAAAAGTGATAGATCTCTCACTTCTTTATCTTTGGACTTATTTTTTCACTACAAAATCTATTGACAAATTAAACACATATCAATCACTTTTTCTTTATAAACAATAATTTTTCACATTTCTTGATAATCTCGCTCCATTTTTTTATCACATATTTCAAACAAAAATCACTTTGTACCCTCAAAAGCTAAAAAACTAGCTACAAAGGACGAACCCTATATATAGATTGTTGGAAATCAAGGCTAATCCCCAAATTATACCCAATGATCTTGTTTAAAGAATTGAGAGCTTGTTTGATTATCATTATTCTCCTCAATTATAATGTTATCTATCACTGATTTGACATTTGATTTGACAACTACTCAATTACAACCACATATTTCAAATATTTTTACATTTCCAAGATCGGATTGCCTCTCTCCTCATTATAATCTCTTTAAATTTAATGAGAATCAAACAAGCTTTTAATTGAGACAAGAAAAATAAAAATAAAAACAAAGACAAATTTACGGACTATCAAAAATTTTCACTATATGATTAAAGTTGCTACAACTATATAGAATTTTCTCACCAACTCACAGCCCCAAGTATTACATGAAAAATACCTTGAGCTTTATCGCACATAATTTTCTACTGTCTGAACAACCCTCAAAGATTTATAAGAAAATACTCTAGATGCTAGGCTCGCCAAGTTTTTTCCTCAAAGACTCACGGGACTCTTGTACACAAAAGAAGAGAACCTACAAAATATCTATTGGAAAAATACACATAAAACAAGGAAGTTTCTCATGGAAATCGCTGTGTTAGGCAACCATTTTTAATTAGAGAAATTTATAAATGGATTTAAAATTCAAATTTTTTATAGGTGTCGTTACGTAATGATATTATGTGGAGGTAATGATTAAAATGATATGAAAAGTTACATCACATCAAATATGTGGCTTGACGGTGCGCTGCCATGTAGCAAAAATTTGAAATTTAAATTGATTGATAAATGATGATGATTTTTAAATGGTAACCAAACACCAAGACAAGATTCCCAATGAACTATGTTAACAATTTAAAAATGAATTTGTTTATAGATTGATTTAAAATTCAATTTTGTATAAGTAACGTAATATAATCGTGTCATGTGAAGTTAATAATTAGAATGATGTGAAAACTTACATTACCATAATAAAGAGGTGACTTAATAGTGTATTGTTGTGTGTTCAAAATTTAAAATTTAAATTAGTTGATAAATAGAGGGAACTTTTAAATGATAGTATATTGAGATCTTATATGAAGGATTCCTACACCAGAAGAATTTCCAAAACCTTCCCAATTGGTAATTACCCGTGATTTTCTTTCCATTATAATATAATTCTTTTCAATTTTGGTAAATCTCAACAATAAACCCAACATAGAATGCCATGCCCAAAGAAAGAGGGATTTTGATGCTTGGAAACAAAATGAAATATTTTAAAGTTAAATGTTGAGGAATTCAGAATTTTTGTCACAATGAAGTGTCCCCGTTTTATTATTATTTTTTTTAATTGCAAAAGATATATTAGCCGTTCTTGTATTGAAATCAGAGGGGCTTTGATTTTCATTATCATAACGAGTAATTAAGAATCTTATATGAGTGTCTCAATGACATGTCCAATGCTTCACAGAAAAACTGTATGTCCAATATCATCAAGAGCAGTACTTTCAATAATTTACGCCAATATATCAGTAAGTTTGATTATAGATCTTCTTTGTGGTATTTATTACTATCAATGAATTTTTTTTTTTCAAAATTTCAATCAATATAGTACTCCCTCCATCCCACAAAAATATCCAGTATACTATTTTCGTTCGTCCCAAACGATAATCCGCTTACTGTATTGAACACATCTTGAATTTTTCATTTTCATACATGCTCTTAACTAATATATTGTTATTACTTCGCATCAGCCACCTATGTATTAAAAGTGTTTTTCATATAATTAATGAGACATAAGAATACGTATGTAAAATTTAATGTCTCAACTATATTAACTATTATTTTCTAATTTGTGTGAAAATAACTACTGAACTATTTTTGTAAGACGGAGCAAGTAATTGTTTTAACTTTTAATAACATAAACTACATTTTTGCCTTCAATAAAAAATGATCAAAATGGTCAAAGTTTAAACTGACAACCATCCATACCTAGATTTTTCAGAAGTCTTTCTATGGTCTACAATTAGTGGATTATGGTTATGAAATTTTGTCCTCAACAAAAGGAAAAGAAAAAAAGTTAGGCATCTTCTTGTACTTTTGGCAAACTCTAAAGACATTAAGTGGAATTTAAAATTTTCATTTTTAAAATGAATACACTGGAATCCAACATTTTTAGAGTTGGGTGGTAGCTCCACGCTTTCAAGATTGAAGAATTTGATATTTGGATGGGTTTGGAAAAATTATAAAAACACCCAAAATGCTTTTTTTCTTTTCTTTTGTAATAATGAACTTTAGAAGTTATGCAAAATACCAAAATACTTATATTTTTAGGTAGAAAAAGTTTATTTTGCCTGTAATGGTAGGAAAATTTTAACTTTTTAGACATGTTATCAAAAACTATAAACACATGCAAACACAAATTAAATATTTCCGCAAATATTGAGAACAACATTTTGAACGGTTCTTTCTAGTCATGTTTAAGTTTGAAACTTCGAGTTGTAGCCACAAATGCAAATTATCAAAACAACACTGGGGGATAGGGTTAATTTTACATTTTTTCGAATTTCCTTTGATTGGATTGAAGTAAAAACTAAGAAACTAATAAATTATAAGTTTGATTAATCAAAAAATTTGATGGAGTTGAAGTTTCAAATCATAAAATAAATGCATTAAACTCGACCCCCCCCCCACCCAAAATTTTCACAATGATACCCAGACCCATCCGTCTACCTACCATGCTAAAAGTAGGATTTTCTCCTATCACTTTCCTAAAGCCAATCTTTAAAACTCACATGCCTCAATCCACACGTATATTGAACTGCTAGTTCATTGCCTAATAAGCTGGATAAAAAGAGAAAAAAGTTTTGAGGACCACAAAAATAAGTTGATTATTTTGTGGTAATGCTTGCTGATAAGCACATGATGATCCCACTAGAAGATGTGAAAATATGGGACCAATTGTGCCACCAAGGGACCATGATTTTGAGTTATGGTTCAACTCTTCTTTTTCAAAAAAGTGCATAACTCATGGTGTTGGTCATTATCAATAGGGCATGTTGATTTCATTTAAGTTAGTACAACACGTTCACGTTCGAATATCGTGTATTTATATCGTCTCAATATTTCAGTGAGCTGGATTATTTGTTAGGAATAATTTAGAAATTATATTTGTTCCATCAATATTTTTTTTAAAGATGATACTCTTTCCGCAAATGTGGAAAGTACAATATTTTTCATTGACTAGTTTCAAGTTTTAAAATATTTGAAGTTAGCTTTTGATGGTGAAATTGTACTTTGCTGGTTTTTTTTTATAGTCACTTTAAAACTCAGTTAAAGTGAAAGACGAGTGATTATATTTATCACTTAAAAAAAATTAAGCTACTAGAATGATATATATTTCTTTAGTTAATTTAAATGTAGTCTATATCCCATCATCTCCAAATGTAGCCTATATCCCTTTTTGGTGAAAGAGATGTGTTTTCTCAAATTGATTTCAAAAAGTTATTTTTTTTCTTTTAACACTTGTTTCCGCTACTAATAAACCATTGGCCTTTCTACAGGTTCTATTATTTTCTTTTGTTTTTTTTTTTTTAAATTTTGAGGGGGGGAATCTAGCGGTTCTATTCTATTCCGTCAAATTAAAAAACAATAAAAAAAAACAAGTTTCTAGTAAAGAATATTAGGCATATCATCACCAAAGAATAATATCGCCCTCCTTTCTAACATGTCATTAGTAACTGGATGGTTATGTGCGACAAACTTCATGAGTTACATTCATAATGTTTTTTTAGGGACGCTTATCATCGAACAATTTTTATCCAAAAAAAAAGGTTATTTAATACACTTAACAAAAATTTTAGAAAAAAAATCAAAAAGAAAAAGAATATTCCTACTGAGATACCAAAATATCTCACAACGTTTAGAAAGGCGCATTTTTCTAGTGTTATCCACGCTTCTATTTACAAGAACCAATAAGAAAAGTAATTCATTTTCCCTATATTATCATATGTCTTCCCAAATTCCGCTACTACATGTCAATCAATTTGGTACAATAAGCATACCATCCACTGATAATGAAAATAGACCGGTCACTTTAATGAATTTTTTGAAGTACTATCATTAATGAATTTAGTTTTCCATAAATACTAACTTGTACTCAAATATTTTAGCAAAATATAATCCTCTGCAGATATATTGAATGGATGAATGTGGATGGATCTTAACTTTAAGTTGACTTTTCAAAGCCTATTTAATTCGCCGATGATGTTGCAAAGTCAAGCAAAATAAGTATTATTTTTTTTAATGTAAATATAAATATTATTTGAAATTTGGATTTACAATTTTATTAAAATTTTAATATACTTAAGTCCAAGAATTTTATACTTAAAAAAAGTCTAAGAATTATACTAATTTTTTCTATTTTATTGTTTTATTAAATCCAACTATCTTTCCTTTGAAAAGAAAAAAAATTCTATCTTAAATTTCCTTTTATTTTTTCAACTATTATAAGGGGCTTGTAGGGTGAGAGAATTGAGTTTTGAATAAGTGTGTGAGAAAGTCAATCAAATGCCATTAGATCACATAAAACTTGGTTAATCACAATATTTTAAATAATATATTTTCATCTATTAGATATTCCTAAAGACATGCTTATAACTATGTAAAAAAAAAAAGGTACTTATTTGGCAAATTTTAATTTAATACATACACACAAAAGCTGCTAAAGTTTCATAATTGTTTATCCTAATTTAACATATAAGAAATCCAATATATTATTTGAAAATGATATACTATTTTTTATAATTTATTAATTCACACTCGAAGGTACTAAAATAGAGTATAAAGCAGGTACAATGTTGAATTTAATTAAATTTTTGTTAGTTGCATCACACGTGTTCTTGTGTCTGTGTTTATAGACCTAATTTTTAACTTAAAATGACTTTATTATTCCCCAAAATATACCATTTTGCCAATTTTTTTCCACCAAATCCAAAAAAAGCATAAAAAGTATTCCATTTTATCAATTTCAATTATCCTAAGTTAAAGAATTAGACACGATTGCTTTAATTATTTAGTACAATAAATTAGATAAGAAAAAAATCACGTAAATAATAGAAGATTGAAGGTATTAGGCGCAATTAGAGAGAACACAGACAATTTCAGTTTAACATCTTTTATATATATATATATATATAATCCGGTTAAGTTCTAACTATTAGAACACTTTGAATTGTATTTATTTATATATAAAAAACAATAATGAATATTACTATTTATTATTATTATCCAATTATTATGGGACAGTTTATAATGCTTTATGCTAATGTGACACAAGTTTGTTTGCATAATAAAAAATGATAATAAATATTATTATCTATTATCCAATTATTATTATGGGGGCAATTTATAACATTTGATGTTGAGGTGACACATTATCATTTGTTTACGTAGGGGGCCGCTTATAATGTTCCAGGCCAATGTGACATGGTACCATTTGTTTGTATGATAAAATTTTTACTATGCAAACACTATTTTTATCCTATATTCCTATTTAATTTGCTATGCTAAATCTTTCCCTTGGTTATTCAATCAATAAGGTCGTAAGGTTTTCAGCTTTGGCATTATTATAAGAATTATTATGGTATATAACTGTTTAGGTAAATAAAATTTACCCAAACTTTGTCTATATTCCTTTCGCCTTTCTTTTTACATTTAGAATGATTTTCTTTTGTTTTATTTCCGATGTATATATTAACACTTTTAAAAGCAAATTCACTTAATCTACAAGTTAATCACCAACCTTAAAGAGAAGTTTTTTTTCCTGCATAAAGTCAAAAAAACACAAATGACAGTTTGTCAATCTGTACTTTTAGATACTCACTCTTCACAATACTAGTATAATTATTAAAATTTGCTATTAAGCGAAAAAGGGGAAAAAATAAAAATAAAATAAAAGGCCAGTTTTAACAGAAGTTTGTTATTATCAATTTTCAATTCTGCTTTATGTTATTTTCCCCACACACATTTTCCTTTTTCTAGTATTATTAGTCCACCTCCTTTCCCTTCTCTCTCAAGAGTACACACTTTCTGCTGCAAAACTGGTAATTCTCAGATCAAAATCCATACAGATTCTACTCTCTCGACCCATGCACTTTTTCTGATCGCTGTCTCATGCGCGCGCGCATGCTCACGCAGAAGAAATTGTGCTTAGAATAGCTGTCAATTGGTCTCCAAATTTACAGGAATACCAATTTTTGGGCTAGTGTGGAGTTGCATTTGGTGCAAATTCTGCTGTTTTTGCTTTAGCTGTAATTTGTGAGTTAGTGATAAAGGAGGGGGATTGGATGAGTGTGATTGATTAATGGTGGGTGTAGATTTAGGGCTTGTTTGGGGATGTGGAAATTTGTTATGTGATGTCACGAATCGTCGATAGAATGAACAACTCTGACGCCAATAGAGCTGGAGGGCCGGTTGAGAGAGACATCGAGCAGGTATTACTACCGCCGCCATTAGTAACTAAATTTCTTTCCCAAGTGCCGAGCTTCTTTTTTGCTTAAAGTTCTAATGTCTGATGCTTTTGATGAAGTTTGCTTAATTATTTATTCAATTGGTCATCGTTTTGGATTACTTCTAATTACTTTAAGTGAACTAATTTGTTTGCTGGGAAGTGTGTAAATAGTATTGGGTATCTGTCTAATTTTGCCTTTTAATTTTGTTAAATTTGTAATGTTTGTGTATATATGCGTTACATACCTTTCTGGGAGTAGAGAACAAGGGTATTTTTCTTTTTATTTTATACTGAAGATCATATTAAGAAACTTTCAAGAGATGTTGAATAACAGGAATATGTGTCATGTTAAAGAGATGTTTGTTTTAATTATTATCTAAGTTTTGGAGAGAGTGATAGTTTTTTTCCTTCATGGCCCTTAAAAGTAGAATGAAACAAAAAACCTGCTCTAGGAATTTGCAAAGATTTTCTGTATTTGATATTTTATGCACTTAATGCGTTTCCTTTTAAGGTTTTAATGCTAAATGGTTTGCCTTTTTGATTATGCTGTGTTCTCTGGTACTATGTATGTCAATCCCCTTTCAAGGTTTTAATGCTAAATGGTTTGCCATTTTTATGATCTGGCAATTGCTATTAGATGCTAAACTAGAACTTAACAACATCAAGGTGAGTAATTAAAAAGACTATATTAATCAAAGATATTTCCAGGTAAATATATATGCAGTAGTGGATTTGAGGTAACCTAAAACCTCACAGTGTGCATGCTCCTTGGACATGATAATCTTATCAACATTCATCATATTAGTTACATTTTCTTGGAACTGAATAGATTTTCTAGCACCTTAGTCAGTTCTATTCCTAGCAATAAATCTTCCTAAATTTTGCAAAACCTGATATATCTATTTAGTCATGAGTAGTAGCATTGTCATATTTACGCTTATCAGTCCTGAATGATTTCAGTGCGTTAATTATTCTTCATCCACTAAGCTCCTGCAAATACCAAGCTGTACCCTACTGGAGTCATTTCTTGCCGCATGTGAACCAAATTTATTCTTTTTCTTTACCTTCCAAATTTCTCAGTGTGAAACATTTAGTATTGCTGGTTATGCACTTGACCTTTCTTTCCCAACAGTTCTGGAATTATCATGTCCTGGTGGACTGCAGTATTAGTGGTGAGACTGTTATGGCTTAGATTTTTTGAATTCTATACAAATTTAACACATCATGGTGGTTACAATTATTTTCTATTGAATATTTCCTTATGGAAGTATATTATTATTTTTCTTTATCTTTTCTTGTCTCAATGTTTTTTATTTTGGATAATTGCAAAATCCAGTTTCTTTCTTTTGGCAAACATTCTGGGTTATATTGATTTGGTGAATTAGCTGGTATTTACAACAGGCGATAACTGCTCTTAAGAAAGGTGCGTACTTACTCAAGTATGGAAGAAGGGGTAAACCCAAGTTTTGTCCCTTTCGACTGGCAAATGTAAGTCCCAGTTCTTTCCTAATTCACATACTTGTGTAGGCTTATTCATTGCTTTACTCTGTGATTTGGTGCATCTTTTTTCTTCAATATACCATCTTAAATATTTGACCGTGGGATGATATTTGGCATCAACTTCATTCATTTGTGTTTTAGTACTATTTGCTGAGGATTGTGTGTGTAGAGGTTTGGATGCGGATTAAGCTTGCCTGATATTAGTCCAGAACAACAAATTGATGGATACATATTTAAGAAATTATTACTCAATGCTCCGATATAGACTTATAGTCATATGGTGGTCTTGACTGTGTGATGAATTCAAATGTTAATTTGACTGCAAGATTTTTGTTTCTTTTTTCGTGTGTGGGTTCATCATCTTTTTTAGCCTAAAATGTAATGCGCTGGGGATGTTGGGTATTAATTCTAATGTGCAAAATATTATGATATATGGGATGAATGTTGGAACGCTTTTCTTTTAATTAGATGAAGAATAGGTATGTCTGTCTTAATTTGAATTTGATGGACAATGTATGAGAGAGTCATATCTACATGTGTTTATACCTTGGAATAATTTCATGTCTTTGATATTTTTGCTTCTTGTTTTCTGCGGTAATTACTTAAAGTCTCTTTTCTTCCATACAAAAGGTTGAGAATGCATCCAAAAAATCCACTTACTTATTGTGCTTGGTTACAGGATGAGTCTGTTCTAATTTGGTTTTCTGGTAAAGAGGAGAAACATCTTAAACTGACTCATGTGTCAAGAATCATATCTGGACAGCGAACAGTAAGTTTCCTCTGCCACCATCTTAATCTTGCCTCGTGTATGTCGTTATACGGAATATTAAAATCAGTGTGACACAGAATTAGATGTTAATGCATTTTATACTTTTATTTATATTGGATTTATGGCATGTATCTATTGATGGTTCAAATGGTATTATTTTCCTGTCTTTGTAAATTTCCAATGGCTTTAAGCTTTTCATAGATTCAGAATCAAGGATATGCAGTTTGGCATAACTTATTTCCATTTCCATTTGTTCTCTCTACTGGCTCAATTGTATTTACTTCCTCGGCACAAATAGTAGTTCCTTTTTCTTATTTCATTTACTACGATATATTTGCTTTCTGAAATTTGAATACTTTTGTCATCCCTCATTTAACGGGTGGTACATTGTCAAAGAAGAAAGCTTTCATTGTCATTGAACTCATTTTCATAGTACTCTTGCAATGGAATGCACTTCGTAAAACCT
>CAVNYN010205607.1:0-23432 GCA_963692815.1 Nyctanthes arbor-tristis | reverse complement strand
TGTAGAAAAGGAATCAAAGTATCAGGTTACCCACCTCAAATATTCTTCGAATCATCCACGTGAAGAAGTATCTTTAAAGCCTTGATATTCCTCAATTAAAGCTATCTTTCAAGCTATAATCCTTCCATATATGGTAAAGGACTCTTTTCAAAGGACAAATAGATATTTTGGCGGGTTTTTATCGGTTTTCTCTTTCCCAAGGCCAAGTTGGACGAATTTTGGAGTTCGAGAGAGAAAAGGGCAATGGGTTGGAAGAGAAAATAAAACTCTTAGCTTCCTTTATATAATAGTTAGGATTTATGTAATTTTAATAACTTTTGAGTTCCGCCAATCACAAGGTGACAAGTGGCGCCAATCATATCATGATAAGTGGCGCAAATCACCTCATGACAAGTGGCGCGATGTGGCGCCGCACACTTGTCAGGAAATTGCCCAAGAAGTCCTTCCCCTTGCATTATCTTTCAATCAAGTTCAAACTCTTTAGTTCATGTCAATTTAGTCATTACATTTTAGTTTATGTCAATTATCAATCAAATCTGTCTTTAGCGTCAATTCAATACCAATCTTCAAGCAATCTTACAATAATATTCAAGTAATTCTTTCAAAATAACAATTTCGTTGCTTACCTTAATTTATAGAAATTTTTGAGATGTTACAACAATGCCCACTTGTGGAGCATATTGGCATGATAAAGGTGAGAAAAAGTTAAAATCTCATTAGATATGTTTATCTTGGTCCTGTGCTAATTGCTCGGTATGTTGGATAGGGGTTTCGCCTCCATTATACTCATAACAGACAGATATTCGTTAGTATTTAGACCGTAACGCTAAGGGGCGGTTATCTATTTCTCGGGTGAGCTGGGAGCTCTTCTTTCTCCACAATCTCATACTTGTGGTGTAACAACACTTTGCATTCATTAAAACATAAGGGGTTGATTGGGCTTCTCTAACTCCATGTCTCAATGCTTTTCAGAATGTAAAACCAATCACGCCGTTATCCACTTATCGAGTGATTTTGGAGCTCTTATTCTCCTAGAGTCTCTAGTTGGTAGTGTACCAGTATCTCATATTTATTAAATCTTTGTGACCAATCATGATAGGGTTGATTGTGTGGTCGTAACTCTAATTTCAAATGCTTTCGATAGAGACGTTTGTTAGCAAACCTTTATAATGACAACATGTTGAGCTTTTTAGCATGAAATAAATGAAAAACGCCACATATCTCGTTAGATATGTTAATCATATAGTACTAGCAGTTACTCGATAGGTTGGTAGGTAATTTCAAATCGCTTATGCTCATAACAGCAAGGTGTCCGTTATTCTTCAGAACGTAACGTCAGTCACACCGTTATCTACTTATCAGGTGATTTTGGAGCTTTTCTTTAGTATAATCTCCGATTTGTGGTGTAACATCTCACATTTGTTAAATCTTGGTGATTAATCATGATGTGTTTGATTATTGCCTATCAATCCATTTCCTAATGCTCCAATATAGATGTTACATAGTAATTTACTACAATGACCACTTGTTAAGCTTTTCAACATGACAACAATGAGAAACAACACAATTCTAGTTATATATATTCCTCGTGAGGTACTAAACGTTACTCGGTGAGTTGGAAGGGGATTTCATTTGTGTCATATTCATTAAAACTTTGTGGCAAATCAAAACGGGTTGATTGTGCGGCCATAACCATACTTTTAAATGCTTTAGTATAAATGTTATATAATAAAGCGTTACAATTATAACTTGAATAGGTTTTCGGCATTACGACGGCTGTGAACCTATAAACATTGTTAGATATGTTCATCATTGGGTGCTAGGAGTTACTCGGTAGGCCGGATAGCCATTTCAAATTGCTTATGATCATAACAGCACGTTATCCATTATGCTCTGGTACACATCGCCAATTGCGCTGTTATCCACTTATCAGTTGAATTCGGAGCTCTCCTCTTCCTATAAAGTCCAAATTGCTGTATAATGACATCTCATATTCATTAAAAATTTTTAAAAATTTTTATATATCCTAAATTTCTAGCGCAATTTCATTTTCAAAAATTTATAGTATAAAAAAATTTTAGAGCTCGGGTGATTTTAGAGCTCTTCTTTCTCCACAATCTTATATTTGTAGTGTAATGACACCTTACATTTTGGAGGGAGGATTTTGAATTCCTTAAGCTGATAACAGCTCAATGTCTGTTATTTTTCAGAATGTAATGCCAATCACGCCGTTATCCGCTTATCGAGTGATTTTGGAACTCTTATTTTCCTAGAATCTCCAGTTAGTGGTATATCAACATCTCATATTCATTAAATCTTTGTGACCAATCATGAAAGGGTTGATTGTGCAGCCGTAACACCAATTTCAAATGTTTTCGGTATCGATGTTAGTTAGTAAACCTTTATAACGACAACTTTTTGAGTTTTTTAGCATGAAATAGATGAAAAACGCCACATATTTCGTTAGATATGTTAATTATACGGTATTAGAAGTTACTCGGTAGATTGGGAGGTAATTTCGAATCGCTTATGCTCACAACAGCATAGTGTCTGTTACTCTTCAGAATGTAACGCTAGCCACACTGTTATCCACTTATCAGGCGATTTTGAAGCTTTCCTTTTATATAATATCCGATTTGTCATCATTATTAGATATGTTCATCTTTGGATGCTAGAAGTTACTCGGTAGGTTTGGTGGCCATTTCGAATCACTTATGATCATAACAGCACGTTATCCATTAAACTTTGGAATGTAACGCCAATTGCAATTTTATCCACTTATCGGTTGAATTTGGAGTTGTCCTTTTCCTAGAAAGTCCAAATGGCTGTGTAATGACATCTTATATTCATTAAAATTTTTTTAAAATTTTTATGTATTCTAACATTTCTAATGCAATTTCATTTTCAAAAACTTATAGTATAAAAAAATTTTCAGCGGCGCTGCCCCCGAACCCCCAAGAAGGGGGCTCTGCCCCTTCCAATCCCGGGTAAGTTTCCATTATCACTGCAGATTGAGAGGTATTAGAGGAGTTTTTTAATTCAATACCTTATTCTAATGGACTTTTTTTTACAGTGATTGTAGCTGCCCGTGTTTATCTTCTTTAAAATACTTTTCAGCAGCACTCATCAAAATCTTATATAGTTAAATCTTCATCATTTTCTCAATCCTTATTACTGTTTTACTACACTTTCGAAGTTGAGTTTTCATTTTTCCTGTATAAAAGCATTTCTTACAACATGACCACATGAACTGTCATCATTAACAATGTCCACTAAGTCTTCCATTGTCGAATCTTCATCATTCTCAATTTCCTCTCCGTTCTCAAAGCCTGAAGCTTTCACTTCTTATTTTACAATGTCCAATTTTCTCTATCCCCATTTCTTATAACCAGTCCACCAGAAACAACAACTTTTGCAATGTTGATAAAATCTTCAATAGTCAAATCCTCGTCATTTTCCACCATCAAAGGACCTTCAATTTGCTCTCCATCCTCAATAATGCCTAAAGCTTTAGCTTTATTTATTCATTTTCTCTTTTTAGTCCTGCATTCTGTCATTAATTCCATCCTTTTGGCACTTTTCCCTTGGACCCCATTTCTAATAACCTCAACACGAGAATCACCATCGCGTCCATCTAAATTACTCTCATTCTTTATCTTTCGTCCACATGCATTTCGTTTCGACACCTTTCCTTCCTACTTCTCATTATCCTAATTCTGTACAACTTTAAACTCAGAATCATTTCCAACTGGATCAGCAACAGTAGCCTTGCCGATTATCCATATTGACAACCGCCTATTGCTCCTATTTACGCATCTAACATCCATTTGAGGTGAAAATAGCCATTGTAATTTCAAAATTTAGAGGTGGGTCTTTGCTTTTCTTTCCTAATTTACTGTGCGAAAGAGGAGAGAACGAAGGTAAATTGGATGACGAAATTGGTGCAAATCCGGTTCCTCAGTCAGGGACTAATTTGTAATTTTGCTATTTTATTTATTTTATTATATTTTTTTTGAACTTCTACTGCCAATTTATCGTCAAAGGGCTATTTTGACAAAGTTTTACATTAAATCGGCAAAATAATAAATCTACCATGTCTAAAAGAGATTTCCTTTTTTTTTTTTTTTTTTTGGGGTGTGGTGGGGAATAAGTACAAAACTTTTGATTTCACATTTGACTCACACTTATTTCCCTAATTTACATTTATGTTCTTATTTACTATTTAATTAATTTTATTT
Organism: Nyctanthes arbor-tristis; assembly: GCA_963692815.1. Taxonomy (NCBI): domain Eukaryota; kingdom Viridiplantae; phylum Streptophyta; class Magnoliopsida; order Lamiales; family Oleaceae; genus Nyctanthes; species Nyctanthes arbor-tristis. The sequence goes on along the minus strand of CAVNYN010205607.1, from coordinate 19,194 downwards.
AACTTTAAACTGAAACAATCATTTTTTTTGAAGGGACGTAATCAATTATTTTAGTTGCATTTTAAAAATAGTTAACTTATCGCATTTTTATCGATTATTATAGTTACAACTTCTAAAAAAAAATGCAATTAATCTCGACGATGTCAGGTTTTATAAAATTATTAGAAAATTTTCAACTATATTTCATGCAACTTTTTCTTCCTTATTGTGCAATGGAGCACTAATATCATTCTTCAATCATCAAGATTCGTGATTTGTTACTCTTATTGTTTTTAATTAAATTTTAGTAATATGGGATAAGTTTTTTGTGTCTTTTTTTTTTTTTGGCTTACTTAGTTTTCATAATAACTTATTAACTGAATCATAACTATCATTAGCCTTTTGATTTATTAACCCCTCAAATACTTAAGCTATGCAATTATCTTGAAATAATTTGTAATAATAAGTTATAGTTAATTCAATTCAATGTAAATCTGTATATTTTGCTCCATATAGTAGAAATCATTATAAGTTCATTTTGTATTTTCTAAACTTTGGTCCGTTCTCAATTATGGGTAAATATTTATTGTCTTCATTTTTATTTCATTAGATAGATTATTAATGCGCCTCCCCATGGTATTTTAGTAGTATCAAGAACCCAAAGTGAAACAGTCATTATTTTTGTTTGTTTGAGATTACTTCTCTCCAATTTCCGCGTCTCAATATTAATGTATATACTAATTAGCATTAGCTTTTAGAAAGTGTACAGTTCTATTTGCGTATGGAAATATGACACTCATGCTCCTATTTTAATTAAAATTTGGTTTCAATTTTGCTTTAAATATTTTAGAGATTAAATTACTTGAAATCATCAAATCATCGGGTCTATTTTTATTGCAAAATAAATTTACTAAATTTCTTATTTTATATGTTAGTAGATGAATGTTTCGCTGTCAAAAGTACTAGAGATGGAGTCTGATTCATCTATTAGAATTGGAAAGTGATTATTGTTTTTCCTTTTGTAAAATATATATATATATATATATGTTTTCTTTTTAATGTACTTAGGATCATTATTCACCAAACACAGACTCAGCCTACATCTCTGTAAGGTAATTGACTGTATTTGAATAAAAGTAAATCATAAATGTATTTGTACTCCAGAATTGGTCCATCGAGATCTACAATAGTGGTCCTATCAAGTTTTAAAATTGATTTTGTGCGACGGGGAATGTAATTTTTAATATCAATATTATTTATTAGTTTTCCTAGAAAGATTTCAATATTAGACTAATATATATATATATATATATATTAAAATTTATTGTAGGGAAGTCAGACCCGAACGGCTTTATTTAACGACACAATTGACAACTTCTTTACCATACTTGAGAAAGGCAAAACATATCAACTAGGAAATGGGAAAATAAAATTATCAATAACCCTTTACACTCAAATGTGAATGATAAAATTAAACTTGCCATGACAACAAAGACTGGGTGAAGGAAATTGTAGAGTTTATTCATGATAACATATAAAGAGCATGTTTTGTGAAATTCTCAAAAATCTCATCCTCTTTTGGTGAAGAGAATTTGCTAGGTATCATAATGTCCTTTACTTAAGATTGTATACATTTTATATTTAATTTTGAGTACTAATTCATTTTTTCTCAAATACTATAGATGCAGTAATAAGCGTGAAGCCTATAACTGCTATCAAAAGAAAGGAAAATAATTTCGCTAAAAGCGTGAAATTTGCTAATGAATAACACGTGAATTACAATAAACGTTTAAGGAGACATCACAAAAGAGATGTCTTTTAAAATATGATCATAGCATTATTGAATGTCTAAATGAAGGAGACGTATTTTAAATAATCTTTTAAACTTCGTAGGCTTTTTCCTACATTACTAGTCTACTGTGAAGCCACTAAAATAAATTGAATCATTAGACCATTACATACAATGTGCTTTACAATGATATCATTATTTATCACTTACACTAAGCGTACAACGCACGTACTCTCAACTAGTAGTTTAATATTTCTAGAAACTGATAACTAAGTTACATATTAATTCAGACAATTATTATTATTTTTGGGTGAAAATTATACGATTTTTTTTATTGCCCCAAGAAGTAGTGAAACAATCTGAACTAACGAATAATGAAGTGAACTCTAGATGAAAACACAAAAAGTTAAAATCTCGATATATGTGATGAAAAAGAAGGCAAAGGGAACGTTAGAGACCCAAGGATCAGTGAGAGAAGACATACTTGGACCCTCATCTCTAGGCTTTGTGGAGGTCAGAATATCCCAACTCTTTTCATGGGTGACTTTAATGAAATTTTAATGGATAATGAGAAGGTTGGGGGGTTTAAATAGGAGGCGACCAGCCATGAATGGATTCAGGGAAGTTATGTAGAAATGCGAGCTGGTTGATTTGGGCTTTTGGGGGCCGGATTTTACCTGGGAAAACTATTCGGCTGGTGCAAATTTTGTGGCTGAGAGATTGGACCGGGGGTGGCGTATACTCGGTGGAAGAACAATTACAAGAGGAGTCGGGTTAACAATCTGGATTTTTTTGGTCCAAATCATCGGGTTCTCCTTCTTGAATTAGTTAGAGCGGTGGGTTTCCAATCGCGGAGGGAGCGACCTTTTAAACTTGAGTCTTATTGGCTAGGGGAAGATGGCCGTTTGGAGACGGTGGAACGGATTTGGCAACATTCAATGCAGGCATCTATTCGGGACAAACTGAAGGCATGTTCCACTGAGTTGAGGGAGTGGAATCGAATGAATGGAGGCTTGGTTTTGATGCAAATCAGAAGGGTGAAACAGCAACTAGTCACATTTTATTCCAGATGCCAGTATGATTATGAGAAGGATGAGGTTAGAAGATTGGAATTAGAGTTGGAACGGCTGCTGGACAAGGAAGAGGCTTATTGGGCACAGAGGGCCATGGTGGATTGGATGCTTAAAGAGGATCAATACAGCTTTCTTTCACCAAAAAGCAGCAGGAAGGAGGGAGGGAGGGGGAGAGAGAGAGAGAGACACCATTACTGGACTCAATGATAAACATGGGAATTGGCAAGAGGATGCTGGACAGATTTTGGAGATTATGCGAAGCTTTTTTGCTGAGTTGTTTACTTTGGAACAGCAAGGCCTGGATGATTTCAATGAAGCATTTGATGGTCAGGGTCAGCCACTATCGGAGGAGAATCAGGCCATTCTTTCAGTCCCATTTACTGAAGAAGACGTTCATGCTGAATTGTTTAGTATGGGTGGGTTAAAGGCTCCAGGACCAGGAAGGCTGATCATCGACAATGCTGTCAGTGCCTTCGAATTGATGCATTCACTTCAGAAGAAGGCCGGAGGAGGATCGGGTTTCATGGCTCTGAAGTTGTATATGACCAAAGCGTACGATCGTGTCGAATGGGGGTTTTGTCATTAACATGATGGAGAGACTGGGTTTCAATGACCGTGGGAGGAATTTAATCATGAAATGCATATCATCAACCAGATTCTCTTTTATGATAAATGGCGAACAATGTGGATCAGTTATTCCTACGAGAGGTTTGAGGCAAGGTTGTCCTTTATCACCTTGCCTTTTTTTGCTTTGCGGGGAGGGGTTATCACAGCTTATTCTTATGGCCGAACGGAAAGGAAGGTTAAGAGGTTTTCGCTGTAATCGATGGGGACCGAGAGTTTCTCATCTATTTTTTGCCTATGACAGCATATTTTTTTATAGATCAACCCTTGAAGAATGTCATTCCATTGCTCAGATTTTGCACTTATATGAAAAAGCTTCGGGACAGCGGGTTAATTTCATTAAGTCCCAAGTCACATTTAGTCCAAATACCCAACCTGAAATTCAAGCACATATTAAGGAATTCTTGGAGTTGCCGAATGAGGTCTCTCATCATACCTACTTGGGGTTGCCAGCTTTCATTGGACGGAACCGAGAGGGGGTTTTGCTGGGCTAAAAGATAAGGTGTGAAGGAAATTGCAAATGTGGAGGTGAAGGTTTTTATCAGTGGGGTGGAAGAGAGGTTTTGATTAAAGCAGTGGTTCAATCAGTACCTAATTATACAATGAATCTATTTTAGATTCCAAATAACCTTTGTACTGTACTCACTAGCTTGGCTGCTTCCTTTTGGTGGGGTGACTCAAATGATAAGAGGATGACTAGATGGATGTCATGGGCATCATTACGTCGATGGAAATTTGAAGATGAAGTTGGCTTTAGAGATTTATCAGCTTTTAATAAAGCATTGCTAGCAAAGCAATGTTGGAGATTATTAACACAACCAACTTCACTGGCAGCTGAGATTTTGAGATTAAAGTATCATCGATTCAGCACTTTCTGGGACACTGAGTGTAAACAAGGTTGCTTGTATTTGTGGAGGAGCATTCTATGGGGCCGGGACTTGATTATGAGAGGGGTGAGATAGAGAATTGGGAATGGGGGAATGTGCAGAAGGTGCTAGTGTTTTCTAGCCCGTGAATGCCGAGACCTTTCTCTTTTAATTAAGCCTATCAATTCTATGTGGGAAGACCATATGTTACGGAATTGATGGATGAAGAACGAGAGTGGAAAGTTGATTGAGGTTCCGTGCATTGGATAGTGAAATCATTTCATCTATGCCTCATGGAAATCCATTAATAGAAGATGAAATCATGTGGCATTTTGATTCACGAGGCGTTTATTCGGTTAAATCAGGGTACTGACTTGAGATGAAGCTACGTAATGAACCTTTCTGCTCAAGCCATAGTGCGTTACAAAAATGGTAGAAGGCGATGTGGTATTTGCAATTACCAAGCAAGATTAAATTCTTTGTTTGGAAAGTGTTTATGGACATTCTGCCTACTAACTTCGCACTATGGAGGAAACATATTAATTCCATTCCTCGGTGTTCTCGAATCATGTTGGAGGATGAGGACGCGTTACATGCTATGATACGATGTCCGAGCGTGAGAGGGGTTTGGGATGATAGTGGATTTGATGAAATTATTGCAGGTTTCCAGATGGGGCACTTGGGAGAGTTGATTCTGGGAGTTTGGAAGACGATGAAGGTTAAGAGGCTCAATGTTTTCCTTGTTGCATTGTGGAAGCTTTGGCATATGAGGAATGTTGAGGTGTTTGAAGGGAAAGTTGGTGACTGGGGGTTAGTTATTAAAGGCTGCCGATGAGTATGTGGAGAACTTTGCTAAGCTCCATTTGGGGAGTAGGCAGAAGGGAAGTGGGAATCAGAAGCCAGATAATTGGAAACTTAAGGTCAATGCGGATGCTGCTGTTCGTCCAGGGAAAGGGCTGACTGGTGCTGGGGCAGTGTGCAAAAATGAATTAGGGAGGTTCGTGGCCGCGAAAGTAAGGGTGATGGTGGGAGATATGTCACCACATCATGTTGAATGTCATGCACTGTTGCTAGGCTTTCAGTTAGCAATGGAGCAGGAGTGTTCTAAAGTTTAGATTGAAGGGGATGCAAGCAACGTTATCCACCTCATGAGCAAGCCTGAAACCCGATCTCTGGAAGGCCCTCTTTTAAAACGAGTTGCTTCTCTTTGTCAAGGGTTTGTGGATTTTCATTTTCATGCCATTAGTCGTAATGCGAACAAAGTAGCTTATTTATTAGCTAGTTTTGCTTTGGATTGTACTTTGAGTCACTATTGGGTGGTATCGCCTCTGACTTTCATCGTAAAAACCCTTGAGGATGATTTGATGATATGAATACAATGATAGTTTGGTTTGCCAAAAAAACAAAAAAAACAAAAAAAACAAAACAAAGAAACAAAAAAAAAAATATGAAAGAAAAAACGAAAGAAAGAGGCAAAGAGCACATAAAAATGGCTGTGGAAGATGTGAGGACTCATTAGTCAACAAAGTAAAATATAGGCAAATTATATTTCCATCACATTTTTTATTTCTCACACCATATTTTCTTTATTTACACAAACATCCATAAGTAATTACAGTAATATCCTTATTTTAATATCTTTAAAACGATTTTCCTTCTTTCACCATAATCATCATTTTAAACCATTTTCAGCCCTAGTCATCTACTTTCCCAATTCCGTTTTGCATTTTTCGTCACATATGCCTAGCCTAATTGAATTCCTTTCAACTTGGATTAAGTGCACTCATGATTAGTTATCCCCTTCTTTTATTTATTTAATTAATTGTTCTATTTCTTTTCTTCATGACATTTAAAAATTTCACTCAACCACTAACTTTTAAGATTTATTATCACTTTGAGATTGAAATAGGCAAACTGGGGAATAAATCACATCTTCTACATTCAAGGCTAAAGACAAATAATTAGTGCAATCTTAAAAATAGATAAGGTAGATGGAAGAAGTAACGAAAAGGAGAAATTTTTAAATCCATCGATTCCTTATTAGATGAACTATAAAGTTTTATTGAAAAATAAAATTAATCTTTAATTGATGTCATAATAATCACCGTTAGAAAACAACTTGAAAATTGAAATGTCCATAATGTAAATTGAAAATTTTACTTTATAATAATTGGTAGAATGGTAAGGACTTGAGTTGGATTGTCATATTTAAAATTTGATGATTGTGGTGAAAAAGGAAAATATGAAAAATTATTTCAAAAAGAGAGATGATATTATTAGATATTTACTATTTTTAATTTTCAAGGGGTAAGTTAGAAGTGTCAAATTAATGTGTTGTTTAATTAAAAGTTTAAATTATTTGTGGTGGATTTAAAATGTGGTGTGGCAATTAAATTATGTGATGGGAATATAGTTACCCTAAAATATATAGAAACAAATTCGTTAAGACAGGTTTGTAAATGACCAGAGCATTTATGTGCGAAAGGCCGAAGAAGGTGGTCGACTCAAATTATGATCAAGATCAAGAATTGAATGCCATTGTTGTTTTTACAATTCATCTTTTTAGTTATTTTATTACTAGTGTGTGTATATATCCCGGTCCGACTGTGGAACCTAGGCTGGGTTTCGAGTCTCCAATCACACATTAACACCTCACTCGATACACACTACATGTCAGCATCTCATTGGTTTCTGGGTTCTGTAAGAAACCCAACCATGGGTTCCTTAAAAGATTCCATATATATCCTCATCCTAAATATATATATATATATATATATATATATATAAGTGGCTTATTGAAATTGCCACTGTAGATACCAAATTCTAAAATATATAAAGCATAATGTACCTCTAGGATGACAAATTTTCTGAATTCCAGTCTTGCTTTTTTCATCCTCTCTTTTTTCATTTTTCACCACTGCAATGCACATTCCCTTATCTATGTACTGTCGTCTGCAGCGTCTCACCTACTCATTCACTTTGACTTCTTCTTCCACTCTTAATTGACAGTTTTGAATCCAAATTTACGCATCCTTCTCTTATCTATTTCTTTGCCACAATTTGAGGATTGGTTCCAATCATATTCTTTCCTTTCTCTTTGAATCACAGAAAGCAAAAACCTTAGGTTGTAAATCGACATTGCGGCCATGAAATTCCAGTCCTATCCTTTACACTACATATGAATCTCTTACCACCTTAGAAACCCCAAATAGTCAGCTCCTACTCTGACTCCTACCCCGACTGAATTGCAGTTCCTTCAATGTCTACATTTCATTCAAGGTCGTGTGATTTGTGTGTCATAGAAGATAGCCTGTGGCCTCCGGCTATCAACACCGACACGGCCAAATGCTCATGTAAGTTTTGTTTTTGCTCCACGCGTTTCATTGACCCTAATCACAAAGCTCATTTTTTTTTCTTACAAATCGTAATTGCAACTAAGCCTTTGATGTGTTTGAAGCTTTGGGTTTGCAATTTAACCGGATTGGTGTCACAATTTCTACAAAGATCTAGGACTACAGTCCACTGATGCTCTGTACAAGAAGGTAATGTGGTGATTGATTAAGATTTACTAATTTGTTTTACATATGACTCTTGAATAAATTATGGGAGGTTTGAGTTCTTTTAGATGCTCATATAGGCTAATTTTTGGAATTGGAATAATAGAGGTGTTGTATATAACTTTTGATACGTCATCAGCAAGGGACCAAAAATTCTATTTCACTTTTGTCCTTCATGTTCCATCTTTTGTCCAGTAGTTCATCTACAGCCAGAGTACAAGTTAGGACTCTTCTGAGGCCTTATTAATATAAATATTTCATCTTGTTGTGTGACTTCAAAGACAGTTACCAATCAAACAAAATAATCTTTGATTGTAAAAATTATGGTTTTGTTAATTAACTGGTTAATGTAAATAAGGTTTTAGATACTCTAGCATGTATTATATGTGCAATGATTTTGCTTCCATCTCTAGCTATATTGCAATTCATCCTATAGTCTCCTTGGAACTTTTGTTTCATCTTAAAATAGTGTTTCCATATTGTATATAACTAGCTCAAGGTCATATCTATGGTTAATGCATATATAAAACTATAGCATATATTGAAGTACTAGACTATGTTAATGATAACTTTTAATATCATCTTGCTTTGAGCTTCCCTTGTGTTTCAATAATACCAATTTTTTATAATTATTTTGTGGGCTGATTACTCATGCCTCCACCACCTTCAACAAGAGGCTTGATGTTGAGGTCAAGAAACATTGAGCTCTTTTGAGAGAATGTCAAGAAATTGGAAAGCTTTATTTGTCTAACATTAAGACATTATAGCACTGGAAACTTTGGCTGCTGCTAGGGAGTGTAGTCTGGGTATGAATATGAAGTTGGTTTTGCCAACTGGGTAGTGAAATATTGGGGTCTGTAATCTACGGACTTGTGGCCGAAGGAAGGTTTAAGAAAGAGGGATTGAAAAGACTGATTATGACGATCAGATGATCAAGAGGTTACCAAAAATGAAAAGAGCTGGTCAAGCAAGACAAGTGTCTAAGGAGATGATAAAATGAGGTTTCAAGTCACATTTTTGTGTAGGTTTTGCAATTTTGGATAGATTAGGATCTGGTTTTTAACTTTGACAAAAGCTTTGGCAAACCTTAATGCAAACTAAATTTCATTTTAATTTTTGATATAACATAAATTTGTTTTTCATGTTAGATGTAAACATATGACTTGTAAATATGCAGTGAAAATTCAAGTTCTATGATAATTTTTAACATATTGACCTCTAGTGCAGATTTCTTTCGTACATTGATCTTCATCTCTAGAGAGTGCTATATTGTTTGCAGTCCCTTCGTTTGAGTGTGAAAAGTAAATAATAATAAATAAACTATAGTTGACAAGATTAAGTTGCAAATAAATGCTTTATCCTAGTGTAGCATAATAAACCAACAGTTTTTCCTTTTTACATCTCAATTTTTTTTAAATGGTTGATGTACTATAATAAACTTTAAGTTCATTAGTCAAGTGCACCTCTTCATAGTCTTAGGAATTATGCTCTTCTCATATTCAATTGGCAGATCAAATAAGGGGTTATTGATTGGAGAAAAGCTAGCAAACATGAGAAAAGTTTCTATCTTGCATATGTTGTACTAAGTTACTGCATGAATGTTTTAATTTTAATCAACTATGGCAATCCAAAATACGAGTCACTTGTCAACATCAAAATACTTTGCATCTTGAATTTAACATCAAAGCCACATGTGTGGGCACTATAAAAACAACATGCCTAAATGTGTAATTTTAATAGACTTGTCCCCTACTTGTTTATGTCCTGCTTTCTTGTAAGTTTTGCACTGCAGCATGTGTATATCTTGTGTTGTCTGCTTAATGTTAGGTCTTTTTTCACTATGGAATATCCATAAGCATTATTATTAAGTAGTCTCATGGCCAATAAGACCTTAGCCCGTTTGGTTACGGGGCTAAGGTTGAGGCCTTGGGACGTAGAGGTCTTAAGTTCGATTCCCTCTATATCGGGGTTTGTCTACATTCTATATGTAGTTTGTAGTTTCCTATATAGGAGTTTGATTTCCTGTAGTCCTCTCTATAGAGGTTTGTATTGTTGATTTATGTGCGCTGTGTTTCAGAAGAATATATATCTATATACACTTGTAGTAGTGTCATGATACGGATTGTAATTGTACTTCCCAAAAAAAAGTAGTATCATAATCATTTTCACGAAAAGAGGTCTATTTTTCTGCCCGTCTTTGTTGTGTTAAGTTCATTAACATAATCCTTTCTTTTTCCAAGAAATAGAGGCCAAAAGTGATCAAAGTTTTGCGCAGACATCAAAATTTTATTGAAGACATAATACGTTCTAGATCACATATCAGACACATGACATTGGCTAAAGCTTATGTAATAATTGTGAAAAGCATGATAATCTTCATCTTTCTTGGGAACTTAATTAGTTCAAAGATCTCATGATTATTTCATGAAATTATATATGCCCTAAATATTCAATAAATCTATTGAATTGATATTTTTTTTTTTTGGGCAGTCCTATTTTGGATTCAATTATCCAATATGTGTGTGTGTGTGTGTAAAATACAACAGTTGGTGGGCACAAGTGCACAATTAGAATAAATTTTCTATTGGTTTAAGTAGGACCACCTTGAAAGCTATTGGTAAGAGTGTTTGCATGAAAATGTGACAATCATGACTCTTTATCGGATATAACTCATAATCACCTTTGACACAACGTGTAATGTTGGAAGCATAACCATCAGGCATCCGCAATTTTTTGATCCATTTACATACCTCCCGTTTTTTTATCCCTAGTCAGGTTGTAAGAAGCTTGTAGCTTATAAAACTTTCCTCTTTCTTCAATTAAGTACAACTCTACACGACAACAGTAAAGTTCCAAGTCTTTTCTTGGTTTCAAATTGTCTTTTGTTTTTTTCTTGTGTGTCCATAACTATGTGAAAAATATTGTCAAATACATTTTTCTCGATGTGCATAACATCCAAGTTGTGTCTTATAAGATGTGTATGCCAGTAAGGCAGTTCTCAAATATGCTTCTCCTAACCCAATTATACTTTTGTCCGAAACCTGCAATTTTTTGTCGTTTCCCTGCCTGAACTCTTGGAAGGTTGTTGACAATCTGACGCAATTGTTCACCAGTTGGACGACTTATAGTTTCATCTGTTTCAACTCTGTCCTTAAAAAAATTATGGTGTTGTTTTTGGAAGGGATGGTTTATTGGCAAAAATCGACGATGACAATGAAAAAATGAACACTTTTGACCATATATATTTCAACCTAAAAGATTTTAACTTACCCATACAACATAGACAACATGGTAAACCATGTGTGCTCCAACCAGATAGCATACCATACCCTGGAAAATCACTAATAGTCCACATCAATGCAGCTCTCATCTGAAAATTTTGCTTGCAATGTATGTCATATGTTTCTACTCCATCATGCCACAACATTTTCAGTTCATCTATAAGTGGACACAAATAAACATCAATGTTTTTCCCAGGACTTTTTGGTCCGCGAATAACCACGTTCAAAATCAAGTTGTCTTGCCGCTTACACAATCTTGGTGGAAGATTGTAAACTGCAATCATTACTGGCCAACATGAATAGTGAGAGCTACCATACTAAACGGATTGAAACCATCGGTGCAAAGACCCAAACGTATATTCTGAGACTCAAGAGAAAAGTAAGGGTAAGTTCTATCAAAGTGTTTTCATGCCTCACTATACACTGGATGTGACATTTCTTCATGTGTGAATGCATTATCTACATGCCATATTACATTATCTGCTATTCTTCTCAACATGTACAATCTTTGAAGTCTAGGAGTCACAGGAAGATATCGTAAAACCTTGTGAGCGACATCATACCCAATCTTAGAGGTTTCTTTATACCGTGGATGCTTGTAAATAGTGCACTTAGTCAAACTCTCTGTCTATTTGTAGTACAACATACAATCATTCACGCATGTATCAATCTTCACCATACCAAGGCCAAGAGTAGATAACATCTTCTTAGTTTTGCAAAGTGTAGTATCCAAATGATTGTCTTCTGACAACATGTCCTTAATGATAGACATAAGATAGTCGTCACAGGAAATCGGCATATTATATTCATACTTACAATTCATTAACTGTGCCATTGCTGAAAGTTTGGTATGCTTCAAACAACCTGTCCATAAAGGACGGTCTACTTCTTCCAGTAGATTATAAAACTTTGCTGCTTTTTCATTTGATATTTGTTCTTCATCTTCAACTTGGTTGCAATTAGAAAATGCACTATAAAAATCAGGTCCCATCGCATCGATCACCATCTCTCAAACATTGCAATCCATTGTGCTTTGTGCATTCAATGCCCCATCAAAATAACGTAGTGATGAAGTTTCACCAATATTAGATGATCTGCTAATAAATGGCTCCCCATGTGCACTCTACTTTGTGTACCCATCTGTGAAACCATCTCTGTACAAATGTAGTTTTATATCATCTCTTTCAAAGTAGTTTCTATTCTGACATACTTTGCAAGGGCATCTAATCTTCTCGACAATATCCCGTTGTGAATAAGCATAGTCAAGGAATTCTTCGACATCAAACATAAATCTTTGTGTCACAAAACCGTTCTCCCTATGAGGATACATCCAACTACAATCATTTGACATCATGTATCATGTGATACAAAATGTACAATCAAGACAACTATAACATAAAAATCAATTTCAAAAAATAAAAAGGAACAACAAAAAAATAAAATAAAATCCCACAAAATTGATATTCTTTTCAGCTATTGTGCTGATTAAATATTTATTTGCATTCTAATTTACAGAACACATATATACAATAAAACTTCTTAAATTAAGCCCAATATTTTTAGTACTTCTTAAAAGTTACAAATTTTGAATTATTAGTTTATATGGGATTGTTCCGTGAATGAATAAATTAAACAAACATCTAGGACAACAATTAATGTTTTCCAATCATTTTATTTGATCTAATGCCCGAGTTCTACTTATTCAGTTAAACCCGTTACAAAGTACTTTCTATATTTATTGATTAAACCCATTAAAAACTCAATATATATATATATATATATATTCAATTAATCTCATTACAAACTACTTTCTATATATTTCAAAAAAAAAAAGGCACTTTCCGCATCCAGCTCCAAAAGTCTTAACTTTTTGAATCCACATCCATTCTTCAGCAATTAGCTTGTGATTTTTGTTAAGTCCTATGTTAAACATTATTATTACTCAAATTATGAGCCCAAGTCATTTTCCAAAGGTTTTGTTTTTTCATTTCTATTACTATCAATATCAATGAATACATTGTGTTAAAAGTTCAAGATAATGCTCTTCCACAAACTCTAGTTCATCTCAAAACAATTTTTGCACTATATGAAATTACGATAATTTTTTTCTTACAACATATATATATATACAATTTTTGTATCATAGTCATGTAACAAAAATATACTCATATAATTTTAAACTTATATTTCTCCATTATTTCAACTGTTACTATACCAATAACCATATACAACAATCATAATTATCATTACAATAACAATAATTTGCAACCATTAGAGTAAAATTATATATTAACAAATTAAATAAATGAAATATTTACACCAAAAAATTTCATTCTAATCCAAAACTTCTCACATAACACAAGCACATTAACAATTATCAATCAATAAATTCTATCAATGAAACAAGAGATTTTTCAATAAGTCTAGTTAATACACAAATTCTTACAATACTCAACACAGAAGTTCTTTTGTCACCATAATAACCAACAAAAGAAAATTATATTTACCTCCAAATGTTAGGGAAAACCTTTATTGACATGCTAGCATATAGATGCAATACCAACAAATTTTTTTTCTTGAAAAAATAAGTAGAGTTTTGATTTTAAGTAGAGGGAACGAAGGTATTGAGAAAAAAATGAGAAGAGACTCCTTGAAATGATGGATGAGTTTGGTTGAGGTTTAAATAGCACATATTTCTAATGGAACTAAATATTCGTAGCAAGTTTCTGACGGAAGGGAGAAATCCATCGCAAGTTTCTAACAGAAAATGAGTTTCCATCAGAAACTTTGACAGCTGTAACACTGGCCGTTGGTTGAAATTTATGGTGAATTAATTTTAACCGTGTCATACAGTTGGGAGAAATAATTGCGGTCAGGTTTCTGAAGGAATAGGTAGTCCGTCAGAAAGTGTCTAACAGACGGGTCATCCGTCGGAAAGCTTCTGATAGAATTGGTAGTCATCAGAACGTTTCTGATAGAGTAGGTCATCTGTTGGAAACTTTCCGACAAAAGGATTGATCCGTCAGAGATTTGCAACAGCATTTCTGACCATCTACCTCGTGTGTCACTAGTTTCTAACCGTGTTGTATTTCTGTCAGAAGTTATGACGGATTCATGTATCCGACAAAAAGTTCTGGCGGTTTTGTGATGGATTTTTCCTTTGTCAAAAGGTTTCTGACGGGCTTCAAATTGGTCAGCAAGTTTCTGATGGATTTGTGGTCTTGGTCGGTAATTTCTGACTGATTTTAGTTGGCCAGAAAACTTTGGTAGCTATTGGCCTAGTTTTTAGTAGTGATTTAACTGAAGGCCTACTAGTCATGGAATAAAGTGATAATCTTTCACATTACAGCATCTTACAACTAATTATCAAGGTGTGTGTCTTTTGTAGGATCCGGCTAGTGACACTCGGAGTTTGATCTATTACACTAAAAATTGGCGTCTTTTATTTAGAGTAATTACCTGATTGTTTTTAATGAGCCAAATTCAATTGTTTTCTATTAACAATCGACCTCTATACACAGAACCTGATTTGACTTAGTAGAACTCAACGGAATTATCTTGAGAATCTGTGATATTCTTGTGAAATGTATTTTGGAGGATATGAAATAGATAATACATTTCCCTTTCGAAAGAAAAAATGAAAAAAAAGAAAATAAATTACATCGTGAAAAGAATCCCGATTTTTAAAATGTTAGATACTTTACTTTGAGTCAAATAGAAATGATCTATAACACTAAACGTTTGACACCCTTACCGCACAAGATAGATGGTATGATATAAATTCGACAATTGATGTGATTTGTGGGTGATGATGTGTTTACAGTAGTGATTGATATTATCTTACATAAATGTATTGTTATGGCATCATATGTTTAATATTAAATCATTTCTACCACGTCGAGCTTAATTGGTAATGCACCTAATTTCAGCAAAATTGAAATCTACGTGGGGCAGCCGAGTTGGAGACAGGTCGAAATTTTAGACTTACACACAACTCATTCACACTGCCCTATGTCTCGATCTACCATTTCTCAAATGAATAATATTATTTAGCATCACTAACACTTAACACCATATCAAGTTGTTATTAAGTGATATGTTGAATTAAGTGAGTTCTTTATTCATTCAGTTAATTTCACTTATCATTTAATATCATATTAATTGCTACCTAGATTGGTACTAAGAACTATTGTTGTTACGTCATATTCTTCTTTTCAAATTGATCGTGTAAAAACAAGTTACCACTTCTAAGAAAGAAAGTACTTTCCTGAGTTCCGATCTAACATCATATGTTATGACACCATACGTTGTCATATGACCACGTGACGTGCATCAAGACACGCCACATGAGAAACTACAATCATGTAACATGCACCGATGCACGCTATGTATCTATATGGGACCACATACATATAATTTTATATCATTTTTAGCACTTTCCCTACTTAAGATTCAAATGTATAGTCATTCCAGCAATCCGGCTAAGGACATAGATAAGACTCCAGAAATGGAGTCTTACCGCTCATGTGGCGG
The DNA here is from genome assembly GCA_963692815.1 of Nyctanthes arbor-tristis. Classification (NCBI taxonomy): domain Eukaryota; kingdom Viridiplantae; phylum Streptophyta; class Magnoliopsida; order Lamiales; family Oleaceae; genus Nyctanthes; species Nyctanthes arbor-tristis. Next base: position 3,492 of record CAVNYN010205607.1, on the reverse strand, counting down.
AAATCTAACAAAAGTGTCCTCATGTGGCGGAAATCAAACAAAAGGCACTTTTGTTAGATTTCCACCACATGAGCGACAAGGCTCCATTTCTAAAGCTTTATTTATTCCCTTAGCAAATCTCGTCATTCTGGTGTTGAACGTGTTCTCACATGAAGCTCAAACTTATCACTTCCTTTTCACACTTGTACTCAATTAATTTGACTATGAATATGAATACTATTAATAAACAAGAATTTTATTTTATCTACATGCATATTAAGATGTATATGTGTATGCGTGGCACCCATCTAAACTATAAGCGGCCACACTTATAGCTTGAATGTGTACCATGTATGCATGTCGGTATAATAATATACTTGTGTGTAGGCAAAATAAAAATTTTTTCTATTATAAAATGTAAAAAAAAAATTGTTTAATTTTAAATTTTGAATAACCTCTATATATAACCTTAGTTATACAATCTGTAAATTTTTCATCTTTATTTATATACATATATATATATATATATAGACACACACATATATTATCATTTTCAATAGAGACGGACATGTAACTCTGTATATTGCCACATGTAGCTACACACCTGTGCGGAAGACCGAGTTTTCCAAAAATAACCTTTATTATAGAGACTGAATGGCCATGACTTTGGCTAATGGTCATTTGATTCAATAAAAAAATTGATTTCTTTCAAAGTTAAAAGGCAACCGGACATAAATCTTCTAAATTAAGAGAGAGAGAGAGAGAGAGAGGCCTTACATCCGAAGAGGTCAACAACATTCTTAGAGCAACAATATTGGTAGTGTTAAAGTAGATTATTAGTAGAATTGTTAGTTAACAACTCAAAAAACAATTTATATTGATGGTATTAAAATAGTTGCTAAAAACATTTAATTTAACAAGTTATTAGTTTTATTGTTAAAATTAACAACAAATTTAACACTTTATATGATATTATTTTTTCTTTTTTATTTTAATTAAATTGAGATTGGTCCACTATTTGACTATTGAATTGATGATTAAATTTAACACATGTATTTAGAATCATCAATGTGACATAAATTAATAGTTAAATTTAATTTACTTATATGTCATTTAACAATCACTAAAAACTCTATTTTTTATTTATGTGGATAGTTAATTTTAACACTATCAATATGGATACTCTTAGAATGAATACTTTTTTATCAACATTATTTTTAGATAAAATCTTAGCTTAAATAAGTATAAAGTCTTTTAACAATTAACATGGTTCTGTTATATAGACTTGCAGTATGATCAGCCTTTACATCTATTTGCACTTCTGTCCCCAACATTTGCATTTGTTTGCACCGTCCTCTCCATCCTTTAAATGTATACTAACAGCCCCCAAACTTGACTTGGTGAGTGCAACACAAACCCAATCCAACTGGATGAACACTATGTAATGTTAGTGTATCGCTTGTCCAGGAAACCAAATTAAAACTTAACACCCAAAAGAACGAAAGGGACTATATGAATCGTAAAGAAATTAGAATGAAAGCATAATGCTGTTTTTCGCTTGTTTTTCCTTTGACATTCTGAAGTAATTAGTGAAAAAAAATAGTTTCTTCAAGTATCAGTTGGGCTACTTTAGCATCTTTCTTAGTGGATTTTAAGATTTGAACACGTAGTTGACTCCACCACCCAAATAAAAAAAAAAAAAAAAGAAAAGAAATTGTACACTTAGTTTATTATCAAAAACAAGTTTATCAACGTATAACCATCCAACATGCATATATAGCTTGTTAAAAACAAGTGATTTTGTAAGCACATCCCATCCTGCATATTCAATGAGAGTATATTAATTAGAACCAGCTCAAACTCCAACGCTTCATTGTAGTATTATTATTAGTTTATTACACCGACACATGCGCACATGAATATCATGGTTCTTAATTTTCTAACTGTTGTGCCTCTTGGCTAGTTAATAAGCAATATTGCAAGGTATATTATGTCGTACGCTCATTTTTTTGATGTACTGGCGGTATAAGGAATGGGAGGGGAAATTTGGGAGCGGCATGTGTGATTCAAACACAGGAACACTTACCTAGAACGTGAGAAACCTAACCACTGTAATACTTGTTCGAATCACCGTAATACACTCATGTTAAGACGTTTGTATGAGATGTTAAAAAATAAAATTTTGAATAATCAGACACAAATCAAATGTATTCTTATCTTACATAATAATAAGTTACCTCATTTGATATTACACATCTCGTTCGAAAATTTTTTCTCTAAACAGAAATTTCCTATATAGTGAAAACTAAATATAACACGTATGAAATGTTAGACCTTTTCCTATGGATTCATATAGAATTACCTACGTAGAGCTTAATCTAACTCCATAGAATAAGTGGAAATTTCTATAGAGCTCTATAAGAAAGTCTGACTACCAATAAAAAACTATATGTATTTATGATTTTATGACTTGACTATTTTTAATTTAGACAGATTTATCCTCCTCTATAGAAAAACCAAGTACATATAGAGAAATTTATCAGCAACACAAGAAGTGAAGTTGGAAGACAGGGATTTGGCGGCTAAAGAAGAAAAACATGTATGTACAACCTTGTGCTAGGCTAGCTAATTTATGGTGCGTGACAGGAATTTTACAGCTCATTGTATTTGATTTTTGTGTTTTAACCTAAGAACAAAAACAATTAAATAAATAAGTTCAAGTAAAATGATATTTTTAAGGATTAATATATATATTATTGAAGCCTTTTAAGTTCATTGATTTAATAATTATCAAGTTTAAGAAGAATTATCGATGCAAAAGAAAGTTAAATTTAATAAAAGGGAAATCATTAATTGCAATTATTATATTCAGAGCCTGATCTCTTTCCATAGTCGGACCGAGAAAGAGATATATGGATAATTTATAAAAAACAAGAGATTTATAAAATAAACTCACCATTTTATAAATCCTTACCAAATAAAGGGGTTGTTTGAACCTCTTTATTTTTTCTATTTATAAATTCATCTATCATGATTTGACTGTTGATTTGACAATTATTCAATAATCACCACACATTTCAAATTTCAATTAAATTTTCACCACTAATTTCTTCTCATTATAAATTCCATTTTATAAATTACAAAAATAAAGAGCTGCAAAAAAGCTCAAAGTAACGTCAAATTTAAAAAGGGTTAATTTGACAAAAGGTCTTTAACCTTTGAGCTAAGAATCAGTTAAGTCCTTAACTTTTTTGTATAAATTTCTTAAAAAATAACGATTATACCCTTAACTTTTTAATTTAAAAATAATAAACAAATTTAAAAAAAAAAAAGTAAAAACCCATCCCCACCCTCCCCATGTAGCTGTTGGATCCGGCAGCAGAAATTGGGAGGATGTCGGAAAAGAGGGATTTTCTAGCCGTATTTTTAGTGTCAGAAATGGCAGCATTTTGCTGCGGCAGCAGAAATTTTTTTGGGGGGGGGGGGTGAAGGGGGGGTGTAAATAGAACCGAA
>CAVNYN010205606.1:0-28590 GCA_963692815.1 Nyctanthes arbor-tristis | reverse complement strand
TCCCCCCCCCCCCCCCTTTTCAACCCCCCTTCCACAAAAAAAAAAAAAACTCCAAACCAACAAAAACCAACCCACACACAAAGGAAAAAGAGCCTAACAAAAAATAAAAACCAAGAAATATCTTATATGATAAAGAATTTTCTTTTCATACAAAGCATGTAGTAGGAAAAAATTTGACGGATGTTTCTTAATGGAAGGAAACTTAGAATAGTATAGGATGACCACGGGCTTATAGATGGCAAGCAAAAAACTTGCTATTTCCAATCTCAGATTTAGTGTTTTGTAATTTGGTTTGACATTGGAAAGTGGCCTTACATCTTTACTGGACTAAAAATCGAACTTATTAAGAAACCAAAATATTAGATGAACTATAATCAAATCAATCAATGTAAATGGTTGTTTTCATTTAGTTATATCAATTTCATCACCAAGTTATATTTTGTTATCAATTTCATCACCCCAGGTGGCAGACTGAATCCGTTCATATGAACTCTGCTCAACTAGACAATGAAATTTGCGCCTTTTAAAACTTAAAGCCATCTTTCTAAAAGACACCTAGACATTAGACAATATTGTGTCAGTAGAACTTTCAATCAAACTGCATTGATGTTCAACGGTAAGACAAAAGAATAGTGCCTCCATCCTATATATCTTACCTCATTCAGCTTTTCCCAGACCAAATCTGGCTGGTTTATATATCCTTGATCAGTAGCTAGGATATATAATTCACCTTCATACTGCGCATAGAAATATTTTTATAATGATCAAATAAAATGGTTTACTTAATGAGTTACAAGTAAACAAATCACCAGATAAAGACAAAGAAAAAGAAACCATAACCAGTTGACTTCATAACTATTCTAGCCAAAGCCTGCTATCACTGGGTCAGCATCATTGTCATTTATTGCAAAAATAGAGAAAAAGCTTCATGCATGCATTTATAGTAACATCTATATTAGGTCCTTACCAACAATAAAAGGTCCATAATGTAAAATTCAATTTGCATTTGCAGAAGTGTGTTGGTCAATATATTACTAGAAAGATGCATTTTAATCCTTATTATTCTTCAGAAGACCAAAATGAATACTCCAGTACATGTCAGTGTCTTTGTGCAACATAAAGTATGCAAATGAAAATTTTCTTTGATTGAAGAAAGACAGAGAACATAATCGTAAATAGATCAAAATGTTCTAACACCCTGAGGTTAATTATTTATTATTACAGGTAAACATGTCATTCCTACACTACTTTCGGGTAACTATTTAGTTTCCACCAGAATGGTTGGCAATGAGAAAATGTGCCTTGTTAACTGAGATAGAGCCATCAAGGCTTGGCACCAACCTTAAACATAGTGTTGAAATGGTTGTTTCTGAAAAACACACAAAGCTCCCGTTCTTTGACTTTATCCTGTAAGCAAAATAAGCTGCAGAACCAATAAACAATCAGAACCTTCTTTTGCGACATGTTTTATCTTCTCAAGCTCATCACATTTTTAAACCAAAAAGCAGCATACCCATATATGGTCAACTGACTCGCGTTGTTTCTCAGAAATGCTTTTATCAATTCCCCTGAAAAGAATTAAGAGAGGTAATCAACTGCATATTGGAGGAGCACATAAGCACAAAAATCATGTTATCTCCAAAATAAATAATAAATAAATAAATAAATAAATAAAACAAGGAAGATCATATCATTTTCACAATGACATAAAAGAATTAATCTTTTAGCTATAATTGTCTCCATATGTATGCAGCACTTTTACCTTCTTTTGAAGTGATTTTATCCCCGCAAGACTGTTCACCATCAACAACACTGCTTTTATCCACTTGTTCCGCAAGAATCACTTCACCTTCATAGACAGGCTCTCGATTTTCATAAACTCTAGTTCCAGACTCCAATATGCAGTCCTCCCCTTCATATATGGGTTCACTGTCAACAGTAGAACTGAATGTTTCAGGATGTTCAGATTTATGAGGTTGACAACTTGATGCATTCGAATCGGTAGCTGGAGCCAACATATCAGAAGAATCTCTTGTCTCAGAACTACTTTGATGGTTCCTCGACACATCAGTGTCGGATGTGGAAGTAAACTCATTTGAAACATTCCCATCCTCATTGGATTTATCTACAGCGCTATCAATAGAAAATGCAGGATTTTGTCCAGCAGACACATTTTGAATGTGATGGTTCTCAACCTGTGAATCAGAACCAGTTGTTTCAACTACATTTTTACAAAGTTCTTTGGATTCTTCAGAAGTCGGTAGGAAACAGTTGCTGCTCTGCATTAGAGTAGCTTCTCCAGCAACAGCTTCAGGCAACTCAGAATCAATGTTCTGATAACTAGAAGCATCACTATCAACACATTTCAACGCTCCATGCTCAAGAGTCTGCACGGTTTGGTCAACAACCTTCTCTTCCACTGTTTCTGAAGAAGTTGCCAACTCAGACTTTTTAATGCTTACACTTTCTGTTAAACTCACAATTGAGTTGGATCCATCATTAAGTACATTACCAGAAGATGATTCTGGCACTTCAGCCTCTGATAATTTCAAGGCTCTCAAAAGCTCTGCTTCTTCTTCAATGTCCCCTTTTCTTGCTCTTGAGCAGGGGGAGTCAGAACTGGCAGAATCATCGAAGGATAGACCTCTTGAAAGAGATGGTGAAGGCACTCCCAAAGCTGCAGTTGTTGCAGCAACAAAATCTACTGAATCATCTACTGGATTTCGCTTACACTCACTCTTCATAGTTTCAGTTTCTAGAGAAACAAGCTCTCCCATGAGTGTATTATATGATTTTGACCCAATTACACTTGCAGTTTCATGATCCTGGTAAGCATGCATGAAATGATAAGCAAATATTCTGCAGATGCATAGAAACGTAGGTTGAGCAGAACTCATTTGGATAAGTGAGGTGCAAAAATTCATACCTGTGGATCAACTATCCATCCATGATAGAGTGGAATGTCCAACAAATCGAATATTGCACACTCTGGCGTGAACTCAAAATCATCAATTCTGCAATCACATAAATATCATTTCATCAGAATTGCAATTGATAACAAGTCAGCCCACTGATTCGCAATTACGTGACATGCTATAGAGACTAATCTCATGCACATATGAGGAAGGGACTATGCAGCATGAGCGCAATATACCTCACACTTAATGACCAAGACACCAAAACACTAGTTCTAGCATAAAATTATGATATTTTTTTTTAATTAAAATCAAAGGATCTCTACCTTCTAAATTTTATATTTACATCAATTCCAGTAGTAAGTCTAGGAAGCAAATCAATTGCATCGGAGATATTCTGTTGCTGATTTTCAGCGTAGCCAGCATCTTTGTCCTGTAAACCAATCAGTCGGACAAAAAATATGATGAAATTAAACAAGGCAGCAATTCTAAATGGTTAAATTTGAGCTGCAAACAGGATAAAAAGCAGCCAAAAAAAAAAAAAGATACCGCTAAAAGCCATTACATGGATGTTGCTGTTTGAATCAATTAACCGCTCAGCAATAAGCGAGAGCAATTTCTCCTGGGAAACCTCTGCAACATCTGGACTCAGATTCAAGCTGTTCTTCAATGAAAGAAGGTTACCTATCAAAATGAAAGAACGTTACCTATCAACAAATGCAACAACCAATAAGTAAAGCACAAAAGAAGACACTCAAACACGGTAGGGAGAAATAATATCCTAGACACAATGACTGTGAAATCTCCACATTTTTTTACAAGAAAATAATCAGTTTTGTGAATAGAAACTGTCAAAACAAATGCCAATCACTGGGCAAGCGATAGCTCTAAAATCAAAAGAAAGAAAAAACATCTATACCTAACCACTAAACATCACATTTTAATATAAATCTCAAGATCCCTTTCTCTAAAGGCAAGCTAACAAAACATGTATGACTGATGAGTGGTGACCAAAATGCACAAATAGGATAGATACTATATAATTGATCAGAAAAAGTGTCATAACCAAAGTTAAAAATTGCCCCAAGAATTATAGGGTAGAATTTGAAGAATACTCGTGTAGAAACAGAAATCCAACAAAAAATGTAATAGAATGACCATTATGTTACCATATGCCATACAATCCTGAATTCCCAGTGTAGAAGTCCATAAACTTCACCGAAAACAACCGCTTCTTAAACACTAAATTCATAGTTGCACAAATAGCTTGTAGTAGGTATAGACGCCTGGTAGATAAAAATGCTAGTGAGTAGTTGCCATTAAGCATAGTTGATTATTATATTACATTTTTTTACAGTAGATCGATTACTCTTCTTCTGCTGAAGTATACAAACTAGTTCAGTTCATACACAAGCGTATGACAGAATTATATGAGGAAATAAGTGAGCATATATGTCCCTCGCAGAAAAGGAGCCAAAGCGCAATGCCTATCCAACTCACGGGAGCTAATAAATAGGCTAAAAATCCATCGTTTATAATTCCAAAATCGATCAAATGATTTAACTAGTTCCAATCAATAAAAACTATCGTAAATATAAAAAGAAAAACATATAGAACACCGATTTCTTGTTTCTCAATCAATCAAATTACTTCACTATTTGCAGTTATTACAAACTAACATAAACACACAATCACAGAGAGCACGTATATACAACTTGTAAAGCCCTAAAGAGAGAGGGAGAAAGAGAGAATGAATTTACAGATGGCAAGTAGAGGACAGGGCCCATTATCGTTTTGCAGGATGATTGGTGTCGTCCGTCCCAAGAATTGTATCACTTTCGTCTTGTGCACCATCTCCTTTTCCCTTTCTTCCCGCTTTTGATCCGCCGGTGGCTCGGCAGCAGAACTTGGAAGAGATGAAGAAGCCGAAGGCGGTGAAGGAGAAGAAGAATCCATCAATTGCTGAATTTTTTTTTTTTTTTTTTTGAATTTCAAATTGATCGATCAGAGATTTATTATTTATTCACTCCAATTTCCTGAAATATTCGTAGAGAAAACGCACGGGTGGAACGACTGTAGAGCGAGAATTACCAAAAGTACTAGTGCGAGAAAAATGACTTCTGCGTTCTGAAAGTTATAAGGGTGAAAGGGATTTATAAAGAAAGATTTTACAGTCACAGAAATATTTTTTTTTTACAGTCTTCGTCCTCCATTGTCTCTCAATTTTTACTTTCTTTTCAAAGAGTTAATTTCATAAATGGTCCCAACCTTTAAACTTTCTATTAATTGGGTCTCTAACCTTTTTTTTAATGTCATATATCCCTAATTTTTTATAAATTCTCTAAGGTCCTTTATAACAATTTTTACTCTTACTTTTTAAATATAAAATAAAAATATTAAAAATAATAGGATATATTTCACAAAAGGTCCCCAATCTTTGCACCTAAAATCGCCTGAGTCACTAACCTTTTTTTAGTGCCATAAACCCTCAACATTTCATAATTACATGCCACATGTCCCTACTGACAGAATCTATTCAAAATTTTGTTAAATAGTTAATAAAATTATCTTTATATCATTATCTTTTAAATTAAAATAAAAAAAAGAATTCAAAAATAAAAAAATATATAAAAACAAAAAATGGGAAAAAAACTGGCAAAGAAAGGGGGAGACCCCCCCTAAAAAATTGCCATTTTCCGACAGTGAAGTCACTGCTGGAAATGGCAGTTGGGGGGTCTCTCTCCTTCATATGCCTTTTCAATCAGAGAAAGAGGGAAGGGGGTCTCCCCCCATTTTCTGCCTGAAAAGGCACATGAAGGGGGGAGACTCTCCCCCTTTTTGCTGCCATTTCCGGCAGCGAAAGGGGCTCATCTGCCTTTTCAGGCAGAAAAAGGGAGAGACCCCCCAACTGCCATTTCCGATAATGTGCCGAAAATGGCAGTTGGGGGGAGGGGTCTCCCTCCTTCATCTGTCACAGGAAAATGGCAGTTGGGAGGTTTCTCCCCTTTTTCTGCCAGTTTTTTTTCCCTTTTTTGTTTTTATATTTTTTTATTTTTGAATTCTTCTTTTATTTTAATATAAATGATAAGAGTATAAAGGTAATTTTATCAACTACTTAACGGAATTTTGGATGGATTCTATCAGCAGGGACCTGTGGTGTGTATTTATGAAATGTTGAAAACTCAGCACGCTAAAAAAATATTAGGGACCTAGACAATTTTAAGTGCAAAGGTTAGAGACCTTTTGTGAAATTTACCCAAAATAATAAAAATAAAAAGAAAACTCAACTAGCTACTCATTCTACATCTATCCCTAACATGACCAGAAATGATAAAGACCTACACTATTTTTCTTCTTTAGAGAAACTGTCATTTCTAACAGCTGTGGGATGAACAAACTGTAGAATTATTGGTCTCCCTTTTTGCACCTGAAAATAACTATTGGAATAATTTCTTTCCATGTTACTTACCGAGCTATCTACTTACATTACAACTCAACATAAATGACAAATTCTGATAGTTATTTCCAGTAGCAAAAGAGGTGACCTACAATTTTACTTCTTATTCATCCCGCTGTTGTTAGAATGATAGGAAAAAATAAGGGTGCGTTCTTTTCGTAATTTAGTTTTCTATTTTTTTAGTTTTCAATTCATTTTCAATTTTCTGTTTTAAATTCTTGTTTTCAGATGTCTGAACATGCATTTACTTTTCATTTTGGAAAACTATTTTAAGAAACCCAAAATTAGAAAACGTGTTCTTTTTGACATTTTGAGAATGTATTTGTTTGTTAAGTAAATTAAATTATTTTATTCTTTCATTAAAAAAATTATTTTGTTCTAATGTATCATTACCAACATTAAACTATGGAAGTTTGCGATAGCTGGTTATAACGAAAAAGGAAATATAAAAAAATTAAAATAATAATAATAAATAAACTAACTTCGGAAGCATAAGACACACGAATAAAATTAAAGGAGAGAGAAATTAGAGGAGGAGGGGACGAAGGTTTGTAAAATTACAGGAGAGAAAAATTAGAATTCTCAAAACAAAGCGTTTTCCTTATTTTTAATTAAATACTTGTTTTGCTTAAAACTCTCAAAATAACTTTTTATCATTTTCTGTTTTCTTTGTTAAAAAATTTCTTGTTTTTCAAAATTCGTTTTCGAAATATGAAAGTAAACACGTTTTCAGTATTTTAAAAAATTGAAAACTAAAAAGGGTCTCAAAACAGTAAAGAGAACATGCCCTAAGAGTTTTATGAAAAAAGGAAAATGGTACAAGTATTGATCAGTTTTAAGTCATGTTAGGGATATGGATAGAATGGTTAGTTAGCTAGATATGTAAGGAAGGTAAAATTTTCCTTTTTATTTTTTTTTATTTTTACCCTTTTTTAAGAAATATTTTGTTTTTATTTAAAAAGTAAGGGTAAAAATATTATAAATGACATTATGAGTGGATTTATAAAAGATTGAGACTATTTGTGAAATTAACCCGTTTTCAAATTGCTTCTAATTCTTTTTTAGAATAGTCGTATGCCACTAACTACATGAATGCAACTCCTAGGACGTGTCAATTATGTTACCTTCGATCTCATATAAGTACATGAATGCACGTTACATGAAATGTTAGAAAATTTTAATAAAAATATATACTGGAATCCCTTTTTTGCGCTAGAAACTTACACTAAAGTTTAGGAAAAAATATATTCTTTTTTATACTTATAATAATTGAGAGGAAAAAAAAAAAAACTCCGTGCAATGATGATTACAAAAATTAGATAAAATTAATATTCTGTGTCTCCGTGGGATTTAACTTTATTTATTTACGTATACGATGGAATGAATAGATAATGTTTTGAATACTTGTTTTTTTCTTGTTTAACGTGTCTTCGTATTAATATCTTTGGATGGGCATTATCAAAGTAAGTGTAATTCTGAGAATGAGAGTTAGACCATCTCTAATACAAAGTCAAAGTAGAATATCTTATGTATATATGTGTCCAAAAATATTAGCATTACATTCAAAAAATTCTCTAATGCAACAATGTCAACATTGTATATTTGTCAAGTTATTATTAGAGATTTTAAAAAAAAAATAGAGAGATAAATTTTTTGATTGGATAAATTAATGTTTGATATTGTCATAGAGAATGTCAACATTCTCCATGACAGTGTCAAGCATTTAATGTGTCAAATAAGTATTTTTTATTAATTGTCAATTTATTTCATGACTATAACTATGTATCGGAGATGCTCTTAACAATGGGTTTCAACTCCATGTCACTCACATGGACAGAGAGTGTTGTGGCATCCACATATTTGAAGTTAGATTCAATTTTGATAGTAAATGCATAAAAATATCAGCCTTGTTTAGCCTAGTTTTTTTCCCCTTAATTTAATGCGAGGGAGGGAGGGATGTGGTTTGACTATGAATCTCCTATTTAAAAATTTGAGTATCCAGTCACTATGATACAATTTTAACAATAGTACGTCTTTAGTTTATTGTTATGTTTATATATCTTTTCAAGCGGAAAATTTGCATTTTATAAATTACGTGTCCATGCTCTTTTGTCTTTTTGTCAACTTGATTCAATGGAGAAAAGAAGTAAAGAATAGCATAAGTGACAACCTGCATTTTCTATAGTTCAGAGACAGATCTGTCATGTGGCCACATGGAACATCTATGCGGCCGCACTGTGATGGGCGGCGGCTCCATGCGGCTATGGTGCGGCCGGTACTCACCTGTGCGGCTGCATGGAATACAGATCTGTATCTGAAAATTGGAGACATATCTGTCTCTATAGAAGCGCTAGTGACAACCCCACAAAATAATAATAATAATTAAAAAATATTATAAGTCATTTTCGCACAATGCAAGCCGGTGTTTTTTTATTTTTGAACTTTGAAAAAGAGGATCATTAAAATTTTCACCAAATAAATGACGGATAGTTGTGGAGGTAATGTCAATTTCATCTAGTTGGCCATACCTGAGTTGGAATTTTACATGATAGATTCTATTACAATATGGGTATACGACACCAACTAATCCAATATTAATTTTATAAACAATGTTGCTTTTTCTTTCTTTTTCTTTTTTTTTTCCCTTGAAAGAAATAAACAAGTTGTTGGTATTGCCAAAATTATGCTTTAATAGTTTATGAACAAGAATATGTAGATTCTTAAAGACAAAAATATTATAACTACACCTTAAATTCAGGCCTACTTGAAATAATCACTGCGTAACAAAACATGTGATGTGTAGTGACAAAGCCACACGGGCTGGTGGTGGCACAAGTCCCACTAAAAGCTTTTTCTTCTTGATTGGAGACCATGCAAAAAATAATAATAATAAATAAATCTAAAATCCCCCAAAATTTAATGCATAGATTGAGGTAAAAAAAATAGTGGATTTACATTGTTAAAATAATATGGTATATAAGTCGAAAATCTTGCTTTGGATTAAAAACTCAAACTATACAAATTTTAAAAAATGTATCGGGTATGACTATGGTGTTATGGAAAATGAACAAGAATTTCCTTAAAAAAAGTTATCAGTGATATTAAAAAAAAAATTGTTATTTTTGAGATTATTGTACACAGTTATGTGTATATAAACACATATTTTTTATGAAACGGACAATAGTTTCATTATAAAGAACTTGAAAATGAATAATATAAAAGTAAAATTGTAAAAACTATAATTTTTCTATTTATTCCATGTGCTAAGTTTGTGGAAAAAGACTTTGTTTAAGACGTGCCCTACTAACTTTATGTTTTAGTTTCACTATTGGTGAGCGCGTGAACTATATGTCTCGAGTCTAAACAGGCCGTTTTGAAACATTATACCTTACACATAATGGAACAAATGAATAGAGGAACTTTTATGCATTTGTCTGTCGCAATTAGAATATGTTGCCATACGACATTGTCACTATTTCTACACACATAACTTCGATCACTTTGTGGGATCTTTTGATTTGATCTTACAGGGTAGTAGTAAGTAGAAATGAGAATATGAATAAAAGCATTTTCTCATCCCATTTCAGATCATGAAGAAGGAAAAAGTACTAGACCTTTTTGTCAAAAAAACGAAGGAGACAAAAATACTAGTGGCATAAAAGACATGGCCTTGTGGGTTTACATGCAAAAAGGAGATAAAACAACATTCCTTTTTTCTTTTTAACTGCTAAAAAGCTATTTTAAAATTCATTTTAATTAAAGAGAATCAAATATTTGTAATATTTTGTACATCAATGGAAGTTGACATTTGCACTATAAGTCATTCCTACTTGCCAATTTGAAGGTGCAATATTCCATGCAAAAATTGTCTCATTGGATGTGTATGAAGTTATCTTGAAGGAAAGGGCTTGGCCTCCTAGAGTTGCAAATGCTTGGTATGAAGCTCCCCAATTGTGGCTCATGGTTATCCACCCTGTTTTGCTTCCCTTCACCCACATTCCGGCAATATCACCTCCTCCGGCAACATTCATTACATACACCAACAACCAATAGCCGTTTCCTTGAAAGGTGAAACGTAGCCCACCTCTCCTAACACATGGTACTCTACAGAACCAGAAGAGGTAAAGAAAACATCAATAACTAGACCCAAAGTGGACTTTTATCTTGAAAAGTATATAAGATTAGAAAATATTGAAAGAGCAAAATGATACAATATAGAAATTTCAAAAACATTAACTAAACCAACACATGGGACAAGCTACTTTATTCTATGATGTCAGGAATAGTCATTCCAATTTGCTAGTCAGAATTTTTTGGTTTTTGCATCTAACATAGTGGTGACTGGTGAGTGTTAAAAGCAAAGTTATTATCACAAATATCATTCCAAATTTAAGCAATCAATAGCAAGTTGCCAGAAAAATACCTGCGGAACAAGACAGGCACAATGCCAGCCTTCCATTGTGCAATTTTCATGAATGCTGGTTTAGACATATCGAAATGCATTCGCGGTGGATTGCACCATCCGCCATTGTTGGAGTCCTGAGCCCAGTTGGGTGGACATAGATTGGTAGCGGTTACTGTAGTTATCGGTGATCCTGTGTAGCACCATTGCGATTGAACACAACGGATTTGAAAGCATTGCCCACATCCATATCCATTGTTGAATAGCACTGAACTAAGTGCTGCTGTATCAGTGCCATATCCACTGCTGAACAAGTTCCCATACCCACATGCTCCTCCTGCATAGCAAAATATATCATCATTGAACTTACTAAGTTACTGATATATCGCTCGCTATACAATGGATTCTGACATGAAGAGGAGAAGAAAGAAAATTAGAATGGAATTAAGGGGATGATCGTGAGGATGGAGAGGTAACCATCTTTTAATTTTTTAGCTCAGTAGGAGAGAAACATCCCTTATGTTCGGTAATAATTATATAAACTTTGAAGCATCTTACTAGCATTATTATAAATTCAAGAAGCTCACCCATCGTTTCTGAAGCAGTTTCATCCCCGTACAATGTGGCATAAGCTTTTTGCCATGCAGTGGGGTGGAATACGGGAGCATAGTATCCCGCCGTTGCCTTCTCTATCATTATCACAGTGAAAAAGAAAAAGTTAATTCGTGGGAAGAGAAACAAGGAACCCATGATTTCTTTTTCTTAACTTACTAATCCTTTGCACTTCTTGTGGAGTGAAATCCAAAATGCAATGCCAAATTGACTTCAAATTTGAGTCCTTACATAGTTTAGAGATCCAATTAGTGGCTACGTGACCCTCACTAAATATTCCATTAGTTTTTTAAGTCACTAAATAAATGAATTTTATATAAGTTTATCTAATTTGGATGCATTTCCCTTAGTTTGTGACTTTATGTTGTACCACATAGTTTCCTACAACGTGCTCGCAGGTTTATGTTGGAATATATTATTGATTTTTTTTTTTTTGGGGTTGGTGCATAATAAATAATTAATGTGCAATTATGTCAGAAGAGATGCCTCAACGTAGTATCAATATCATTTTTAACTAATTCATTTTTTTTTTGGGCAATCTAGCGAAATTGATTCAAATTGTGTAGAGGAGTCGTCTATTCTTCTTTTCAAAATTCTTGACAATTATTTTATTTCAAAATTTATTTAGTTTCAATAAATTAATAAATAAATAAACTAAATTATCACACACGTTAAAAGCATTATGACAACTGGCATCTCCAGGGAACACATTTGGGCAAGGCGTAGTTTGGGCGGCGGTCTTCCTCTTACCCCGCCCTGTTTCAATTTCAAGTGCTGTGAACAGGATTGGACATCGGATCTGGAAAACCGACCAGCTATGGGTCGGGTTTAATGGGTGACCGGGTCGGGCCGCGGGTGTAGCGATCGCAAAGGGGCGGGTATATCTTCCTCCACCCCTGTCTCGTTAAGGAAATCCCCACTTCGTACCTGCCCCGTACCCGGGGTGGGGAGGTTCGGGCCGAGTACAAAAAAATTACTCGTTACCCGTCTCATTAACGAAAAAATACTTAAAAAAAAAAGAACGGTGTGGCGTGGCGGCAGAGATTTTGAGATTGGGTGGAATAGTAGAGACTTGAAGTTGAAGTGTTCGAGTTAGACAAAGATAAAGACGAGAGGAGGAGAGTTGATTTAGGGACAGAGTTTAGTTTGCCTTTGTATTAGTTTTTTTTATTTTAAGAAAACTCAAAATTTGAATGAATTAATTATTAAGGTTAGTTAAAAATTCAACAAAAAGGGTACTAGTCGGGATGATTAAGGTTTATTGTTTCCATCTTGGGTATTTGTAGTCAAACCCTCACCAACTTACTACTTAGGTTTAAATTTTTTTAAAAAATAATAAAAAAATAAATCAGGTATCGGGTCGGGTGGCCATTACCCGACCCCGACCCGATAAGACTTCGGGTGAAATCCTTAACCCCGTACCAGCCCCAATACTTAACCCGAGGTGGGGGTAATACCCGTCCCGTTTGGGGTGAGTACGCGCGGGTATCGGGTAATACCCGTCCCGTTGCCATCCCTACACGGGTATTAAATGGAAAATCCGACTCATGTCGAGTCAGGTTACGGGTTGGCTGGGTGCAATCTGGTGAACCCGGCTTAGCCAACCAGTATTGGGTTAGACCCGAGTTAACCACTCGGGTTCCACCCGATTTACATATTTTTTCCCAATAAAATCATTTTTGCTTAATTGCTTTCCATTTCTTTGTTTAAAAAAAAGAAAAAATTTGCTTTCCACTTGCTTTCCAATTGACAATTTCAAATTTTCAGTATTTCAATTTTCACACAATTTCTTCACCAATACACACATAACTCAGTCACAACTCACACGAACCCCAGACCATCAATCAAAACCACTACTGCAGACTGCCATCGGCAGTCTACTCAACCCCTACTGCAACCCTTCGTTTCACCGCTGCTGCTCTATCATGCACTCGCGTTGGTGCTGCAGCTGCCATCCACACTATCTGCCGCCACTACGTCTGGGCATCAGGCTGGGTTAAGACCGAACCCGAAACCGACTCGACAACAGATCAATTTCTGTTGTTGCGAACCGAAACCGGCCCAACGGGCAGTGAACCCCACCCAAACCGACCCGATATGGGTCGGTGGGTTAGCCTTTTTTTTTTTTTTTACTTAAAATTTGCCCAAGCTTTTAGGTCCATTAGTGGTTCTATTTTTAGTATGATATTTTGAGCTAGGGTTTCAGTCTGTATTAAGCTATAGAGAGAGAGAGAGAGAGAATTTGGAGGCAGGGCAGAGAGAAAAACGATGGAGTGGAGAGAGATAGAGAGAAAGATGTCGTAGGCTGCGGCTGCTATGAGAGAGAGAGAGAGACAGAGATAGAGGCGTCGCCGCATAGGAGCAAACATGTCGGAGCATAAGCAGTCGTATCGGAGCAACAGACGATGGCAGAGTGTAACAAGCTGGCGGCAGCAACGGCCAAGGCGTACGCAAGTGCAGAGCCGACAGGGAGAATGAGTGAAAGACTAGGGTTTCAACTTTCAAATTTTGTGATTTGAAATCTGAATGAATTGATATTTGTTAAGTTGGCTTTCAAATTTTGTGATTCTGATTTGTGAATGAATTGTTATTTGTTAAGTTGGATTGGATTTTGGAAAGTGCTATTTCTATTCGTAATCAAATCAGGAAGCTGGAGGTCAAACACGTTTTTAGGAAGAAAAAGAATTGAAATCGGTTTAACCGAGCCGGGTTTGACCGGTTTGGTTTCAACCGGGTTTGACCTGTATGGCCGGCCAAACCCGCGACTGGCTCTGTTTGGCCGGTTGAAACCCGCAACCCAACCCATCCATGCTAAAAATCGACCCGAACCAGTTTGAGCCGGTCTGGTTTATCAGTTTGGCGGTTTTTATGCCCACCCCTAACCGTTGCTGCCCCTACTTCCCTAAGTTTCTTTCTATGCCTTTGGATTTAATTTTCTCAAATTCTCCATCAAGAGTTTAGGATAGAAAAAAATGCCGTATGACTAGGGTTTTTCTTTCTGAGTACAATACAGACAACGAATTTGGGCCTGTTACGATATTGGGCCATATTTTTTATTTTTTTCATTTTGGGCTTATTGCGTACTGGGTCGGCCTAAAACTGCCAACCCGAGTCATCGGCTCGGTTCCTAAATTTGGAACCCAATTTCCTATCGGGTCGAGTTTCCAACCCGCCCGACTAGATGCCAAGCCCTATTGGTGAATGCGAGGCAGAGAACGAGTTAATAATGATGCATCTTGAGAAATAATAACCAATGAAGTGAGTAAAAAGTATACAATGGGGTTCCCCCAATTGTATCCAAAAAAGTTTTTTTTTTTTTTTGTGGAATTATAAGGGGATTGTAGGGGAGTGGGAAAAGCAAGGTAAGCAAAAAGTTAAGATTAATAGGTTATTATTTCTTTCAATTAATTTAATTTAAAAATAATAACTAACAAAATGAGAAAAATTGAGATCAATTTATTCCTTTTTGTCAGCTTACAATAATAATAATTACATAAATAAAATATTGGCTCTATTACCTTTGATTTTGATCAAGTAATAGATGTTTGGCGTATACAATATCAGGTATATGTTGTGATATTATGTCAGCTATTAGTGTGATTTGTGAGAGGGATGATAAAACACCACGTAGGACTGAAACTTATAAAACTGATCACTCGTCTAACGTCTATGTGTATTACGTACACATAAAAGGTGATAATTAGATAACCTACATGTGAATTGTCTCATATATAAATTCTCCAATTATCATCCGTTAAGTGTACGTTTCGTGGGGATAATCTCGCCACATGTCTGGCGGGCGATCAAAACTACTGAAACCTACCACTACTATTATTATATTCCTTTTTAACATAATCCCCCCTCTAAAAAATAATGATATTTATTTATATTGAGACCGGTCTTTAGTCTAGTTGTCATTTCCTTATTGATTGTTTAATAAATCAATATTATCATGTATTTATGCATCTCTACTCATCCCTCAATATAGTATTGCCAACTCGACTGGACTGATAAATAGCATTACTCCTCTTTAAAAATGATCTCCCACTACATAACACACAAATAGCTGAAAATTATCAAACAACTCACATATGTGTACAACCAAATAATATGTCACCACGTATGTGTGGCTGGATTTTCGGAGACCGGGATTACCCCTCTCCCCTTAAGTAGAATTATCAATAGATTGGGTAAACTGAAAAAAATAAAATAAAAAAATAAAAATAAAATAATAATAATAAAAGAACGAGCACTTCTAAGAAACTCAAGTCTGAGTTTCTTAAGGAGCCAAAGAGTTAATGAGGTGTTTACACCTCACTTGAGTGCAAGCATCTCATTGACTCTGAGGTCTATAAGGAACCCAGGGTTCTTTAGAAAAAATCATAAAAGCACGGGGTTGTCCGTGCAAAATGCTTCCAGGGCGGATAAGGGTGTTGCAGCCTGGAGATAGCAATTCCCAATACGTTAGTCTCTATGGTTCAAATCTGGCCCGCAGTGTTCTACTGCCTCAATGTCATCCTCCCCGTCCTCTTGCTAGTTGGCTATTTCCGAGAACCGCCGCCGCAGGCCGTGATATCAGTGGAGATTTCCGGTAACAAACGTCCGGCAAGTACCACTAATGAGCAGAAAATAACGGTATGTTAATTGACAACCTTCTCCAACTGTTTGATCAAATGCTCAACAGAGTGGTTGGCTAAGCGCATACATTTAGCGTGTTTGGCTAGCATCAAAGCTTCTTAAAAGGTGTTTTTTTGGTTAGTAATGAACTGAAAAAATGCTGAAAAGGGTCTTCTTTACAGCTATTAAGCTCACTCAAACATCCTGCCGCGTACGATTTCTAAAATGTATGGGTTTGATTTTAGGCAATAGCAGTTGAAAAAGAATTGGGCTTTAAATTATTGGTTTGATCTTCTTCTCAATTTACCTTTTCTTTTTTATCTCGAACTCCATTCAGCCTTTTTCTTTCCCAAAACCATTGAGATGAAACAGAAATTCAAAGAAAAAAATTTTCATTTCCTTCCATTCTAATACTGTGATACAACTGCAGTAATCAAGTCAGTTGAAGTCGAGGATACATCACTGAGAATTATTTTTCTTAGTAATTGCTTGCTCTCAAGGTTTTTGTTATCTTTTAGCTCAAAACATAAATTGATTTTGTATTTGCAGTTTGTATTTCCTATGATATTTGATATGACTAATTATATATGTTTTGCAGCCAGAAACCAGAAGATGGCAAAGCAAGCACAGTCTTTCTTTCTTGAGGAATGGTTAAGGAGCATCAGTGGTAGCAGCAACAACAGTGCTTTAGCGCAATCTTCTTCAGCATCTGCTCGAGCCATCATCCAAGCATGGGCTGATCTCAGAGATTCACTACAAAATCACACCTTTGACATGCATCATCTCCAAGCTTTGAAGACCCTTGCTAAGTCTCAAACTTCCCTTTATGTTGCAGACCCACAAGCAAAGCTCCTGCTTTCCATACTATCTTCGCCTAACCTCTGTCTTCCCCAAGTGTCTTATCCAGTATTGTTTAGGCTTCTGTATATATGGGTTAAGAAATCATCTAGACTGACTTCTGCCGTTGTCGATTCTGCTATTGAGGTTCTCTTTCATCTTTTCTCAGGACCATTTGTTTCTGACAAGGGCCCACATTTCTTCTCAGAAGGAATTCTCCTTCTGGGATCCCTTTCATTTCAAACATCTGCATCAGAGAAATACAAAAAGGGCTGCTTGGATTTGCTCTGTAGGCTATTGGAAGAAGAATATAGCTCTATTTTCTTGTCTGATGAAATAAGTTCCGGTGTTCTTGCTGGAATTGGCTATGCTCTCTCTTCTTCTGTGACCATTTATTTTGGAAAAATTGTAGATATCCTACTTAGAATTTGGGGCAAAGAAAATGGTCCCTCTGGTAGTTTGTCTCATGGGCTCATGATACTGCACTTGTTTGAGTGGGTTCTGTCTAATCTTTTCAAGTTTCAATCCCTGGAAGGAGTTGATCTTATAAGAGAGATTTTGGGAAATGTTAATCCAGCTCATATATCATTTGCTGTAGTCATGGCTGCGGGTGGAGTACTAAGGGCTCTTAATAGATCTGGCTCAAGTGGTTTTACTTCCCTCAGGGACTGTGCAGAAAGACGGATTGAGATTATTGGAACAAACTTGGTTTCTAGAACTAAAGGTTTTGGCGCTTCTGGAAATGAACCTGAAAACACCCTTCTCTTACAGAGTATAGCATTAGCTTTGGCTCGAAGTGGTTCAGTTTCTTACAGGACTTCTCTATTAGAGTGCCTTGCTTCAGCATTACTAATGGAAATATTCCCCTTGCATCGTATCTATAATAAGGTCCTTAAACTACTCCAGGGTAGTTGGCAGGGACATGAGCTTGATGAGGTCAAAGCACATGTAAACAGTGTCATTTTCAAAGAAGCAGGAGCTGTAGCTGGCATTTTTTGCAATCAGTATGTCTCAGCCAACAAAGAAAGCCAGACTACTGTAGAGAACCTTGTATGGGATTTCTGCCAGTATGTCTACTTTTGTCACCGACAGGTAGCGCTGTTGCTTAGAGGCAGGGGGGATGAGCTTATCAGGGAGATAGAGAAAATTGCTGAATCTGCCTTTCTCATGGTTGTGGTTTTTGCTTTGACAGTCACAAAATGCAGGTTAGACTCCGGAACAAACCAAGAAACTAAATTACAAATTTCCGTAAGAATCTTGGTTTCATTTTCTTGTATGGAGTATTTCCGCCGGATGCGTTTGCCTGACTATACGGATACAATTAGAGCAGTTGTTGTAAGCGTTCAGGAGAATGAATCAGCTTGTGTCTCATTTGTAGAATCTATACCTTCTTATGATGATTTGACCAATAAACCGGGTATCATCTGATCTTTGAACATTTCTTTGCTTGTCGGTTGTACACAATCCTCTTACTTAATTTCAACCCTTGCCTTGCAGGTTGGTCCAACTTGCCCAAAATGGCGTATTTGTGGTCTACTGATGAGGTGCAGACTGCTCGTATCTTGTTCTACATGCGTGTTATTCCAACTTGTGTTGAACAGCTGCCAGCTTCTGCATTTAGGAAGATGGTGGCTCCCACTGTGTTCCTGTATCCTAAATTGAAATAATTAAAATCTGTGAACCACAAAATTATTAAAATTGATTGAAACTGATTGTTCTGCGTTCCTTAACATGTATCTACTTAGTTACATGGCACACCCAAACGGAAAAGTTGCGAGATACTCACATTCTATGTTCGTGGCTTTCATGTCTTCTGTTAAAGATACTAATCAGAATGAAAGAGTTCAACTTAAGGAGCAACTTGTTTTTTATTACATACAAAGATCTTTAGAGGTATCTGAATTCTTGAAAACTATACTCATCAGATTTGCCTCAATGACTAACATGTTCATTTTGCCGTACTAAATTGGAAAAACAGGGTTATCCTGGGATCACCCCATTTGAGGGAATGACTTCTGGAGTTGCTGCACTTGTTAGGCATCTTCCTGCAGGAAGTCCATCCATATTTTATTGCATTCACTCTCTCGTTGAAAAGGCTAATAAACTCTGCAGCGTAGTAAGCACTCATGAAACTGATCCCTGGAGGAACTGGGAAGGAGAGTTGGAACCTGCTAAGAAACTGCTAGATTTGCTTTTGCGGCTCCTTTCTCTAGTTGATATACAGGTAAATGTGTTCAAATGTATTTTTATGAGGGAAAGGGGTGGGTTAGTAATTGATGTGGAGCTGTAATCCTTCACTAATGTACACGTTAAGGATAAACAAAAATAGCTTTCCGCTCTTTGTTTATGTGCTAACGAATTTTTTTTCCTCCTTCCATACCGTATTTGCTTTATCATGTATTATTTGTTAATAGATATAGACTCACTTGTCTAGATGTCAAAATGTGGCAGTCGGCAGGCCTTGGCATGGCTGTACATGGCTGCTCACCAGATGGGCGGCTATTTATAAATTACAACGAAGAAAGAAACTTATGCTAAAAACTGGAATAAAAAATCATAGATAAGTAGAAGTGCATGGCCGGGAAAACTGCCCGGCATGCCAAAATAAAAGGGGCATCCAACTGGACACTTCTACCCATTTGAGAACTGGAAGCGAATCCTTGTAAAATTTGAAAGAGTGAATAGATGCTTCCACCCTTGACTGATCTTTCAAATTGTTTCTGCATGATCTACGACTTTAGCCTGAAGGTAACATTTGGTAAAGTCAAGAAACTACTTTTTGCAGGTTCTACCAAGTTTGATGAAGCTATTGGCGCAGGAGGTCATCCAACTACCTACAGATGGACAGAATACACTCCTTAACCAGTTATATCAGCAGATTGCGGAATCTGATGATATTACAAGGAAACCAACACTGGTTTCATGGCTGCAGTCTTTGTCTTACCTATGTTCTCAAGGTGCTGGAAGAAAATCATCTAAATTTGTGGCAGAAGCACTTTCACGGCTGTAACACATCAAGGTGCAACTTTTGAAATTTTACCCTTTTTGTCATGCATGTTGTTAGAAGTTAACCAAAACACATTTTCATCATAACTTTCATGAAATGCTCAACAATAAAACGATGCTTAGGATGTATACAAGTTTTACCAAGAATCTGTATTTAAACCACCCCCCCAACAAAACCCCCCCACCCACCAAAAAAAAAAAAAAGTGGGAAAATGAAGAGAACTGGAGGAGAAGGACTAGGCGTTGGTTTTAGTCAATTGCATCATCAAGAGTTGACTTTGATTTTAACTCTTTATATATATCTATCTTGTTTACGTGGATTTTCCTTCCTAAAGATTTATGGCAGCTAAGAGCATCTTCAATGCAACAATGTCTACCATCGGTCCGTTTGGATATCTATTATAATTGCTTATCACAACTATCCCACTTTGAAATTTGAATCTGGGCCACATGGAATGATAATAATTTGACCAGTGGGCATTTTCACATGGATTTCATCACCTTGCCGGCTTGTCAAATTTTTGTGGTCCCATGTGGCCCAAAAATTTAAATTTCAAATTTGGATAATTGTGATAGGCAATTATAATAGGTACCCTATGTCACAGAGATAGGCACATAAAATTATACGTTTCAGTTTTTCTCTCTCTTCTATTCCACCTTCTCTCTTTTTTTCCTCACTCTTTCTTCACATTCTCTTTGACGGGCGAGGCTTCTACGAGATTACAACCATGCATTCCCTTGACACCTCCTATTTTTTGTTAATTTTTTTAAAATTGTGTCTTTTTCTTCTCTTTTTATTTAGTTTTCTCTCTCTCTTTCTAGTCACTTAAAATAATGTTTCTAACTCTCTCATCACTATTTTCACATGTTGACAGCACTAAAGATGCTCTAATAACATTTGCAATGGCCAAATGAGAGCAAATAACTAGCAGTGCTACAAGTGCAACTGTTACTCGTTTGTGAAAATATTGGGTGTCAAGCTGTGATGAAAAAATGAGTTCTTGTAAGGGGGTTGAAGATGATCAAGCTTATTCCTTTCCTAATGCTTTACTTTTGAACGATTCAATAAACATCCTTTATATCATACCACATAACTAAAAATGATCCGGATGAGAGATACATAAAAGTAATGAAAAGAAAGCGAGATAGGTAGCACATTCTCCCTTAAATACACTAGAAATATCAAATTCAGCAGCATTATAATGTTCAAACTTCAGCAACACGCTAATGTTACAGGAATGGCAATTAGTGACTCAGCTTTCTGCAGTGTAATACCAAATTTGTCCTTCATATCCATGTCCTTTGGGTCTGCTCCATTTGGCAGTGTCCACTCGAAACAGTGAACAAGATTAGCCAATATTAAGCTTACCATTCTCACACCAAGAGTCAGGCCAGGGCAAATTCTTCTTCCTGCACTAAAAGGTATAAATGAAAAGTCTTTGCCCCTGAAATCTATTTCTGAATTAAGAAATCTTTCTGGCTTAAATTTTTCTGGTTCATCCCAATAAGTTGTGTCCCTTAAAATGGACCATGCATTGACAAGAATTTGAGTGTGCTTTGGGATGCTGTATCCACAAATTTGTACATCTGCCTCAGCCCGGTGAGGTAGGAGGAGGGGCGCGGTAGGATGAAGCCTCATCGTTTCTTTTATAACTGCTTCTAGATATGAAAGTTGGGAAAGATCCTGTTCTTGAACATCTTTTCTTGATTCAAGTCTCTCAGATAGTTCTTGTTTAACCTTGGCGAGTATGGGTGGATTGTGGAGGAGCTCTGCCATTGCCCATTCCATTGTGGTGGTGGTTGTGTCTGTGCCCCCAATGAACAAATCCTGGCGTCATATATTGGGACTTGTTATCATGTTATGATAGATAACCAGAGAAAGCATAGCTAGAGCTGGCTGCAAGTTTGTGAAAAGCTATGGCACGTTTTCTGCCCATGTAAGTTTAGATATAATTAAGAAAGAAAAATATGTGAGATGTTGGATAATCATCATGCAATGAATGTACCAACATGACCTTATAAACTCTTCTAGTCGAATGTACCAACATGGCTTCAGAAATTCTTCTAGTTGAATGTATCAATATGAACTTAGAAACTCTTCTCAGCTGTCCGGCCACTGTCAGTGACAGGAAAAATGAAAGTCAAACATATCCTAATACATTTTTTAGTAAAAAATGTGCAGACAAGATATACAATATCTTCTCCTGCGTGACCATTTATTAGTTAATTCTTCAAAGCACCCCTTAGTCCCAAAATCAGGTGTGCCATTTCAAATAACTTACCCTGATCCTAGTTGATCTACGATCAAGTCAATTCAATTTGTCTCTAAATATCTGTTTGTAGAGCATTTTAATGATATTGAACTGTGAGGAACTTAATCCGATCTCCTCAACTATGAATTATAACTTAATGTTTCCGTGAATAGAATAATATTCGGGGGCTTGTTTTCTAAGACTGTTAGATTGAGAAACTTCTCACGTTGATGGTGAACTATAATTGGGTCTCTTTTGCTTGTTTTTTATTTTCTTACCTTTTCTTCTACCTATTATTGCTCTTGAAAACAGGAAATAGGCCTTAATCTTGCCTTGCCTCTATTGTTAGCTTGAAAAGTCATTGTTTCTTTTTCCACTATACATGCCTGTATATGGCGAAATAATAAATAAGGATCAAAAACCATACCATAAGCAAAAGTTTGACATCCAAATGATCAAGTTTATCAGGTCCATCTTCTTCAGTGTGATCAAGAAGAACATCCAAAAAATCTCCAGTCCAACAGGATCCAGAAGACCGTCGTTCCAACCTTCGGTCAATAATATCATTAATCAGATCATGCAGCTGATCGTAGGATACTTTGATGTTGCCCCTGATTCCTTGAAGGTCATATGATTTTAGAAAGGTCATATGATCTTCCCTGCAAGTTCCATTATTTTTGCTATAAGCTCTTTCAACTCTTTCATGGCGTCTGATTTTGGATCAAGCATGTCAACTGAAAACATGGTGTTTGACAACAAATTCAGCGTCGTTGCAAACACCAACCTGTTAAAACCAGTAATGTCTTAAGAATCAAGAAGAGAAAATTTCTAGAAAACAAAATACTTGGCACTGACAATATGGGAAGTATCACAAACCTCCCTACGTGAATCGCTTCTTGGGATTCCCTGGCTTCATCTACTGTTGTTATCATGTTTTTCATCATCTGATGCCTCAAATCTTGCAAAGAATCCAATCTGTGTGTGGTGAAAATATGACTGACAGATTTTCTGCAGTTTTTTCCACTGTTGGCCACCAGATATCCAGGCAATTGATGGTTCATAACCCTTTTCTGCAGTAACAGCATCTGGAATAGGCCTCCCCAAGAAGGATTGGTCATTTTTCTGTAGAATCTCTTTAGCCATTTCAGCTGAAGAAGCAACCACAATATTAATAGCACCTAGTTTTACTGTCATCAGAGGGCCATGGATTTTGGCTAAACCGGCTAAGGATTCGTGGGGTCTGTCTCCAACGTTGAGAAAGTTTCCAATTATCGGGAGGCCTATTGGCCCCGGTGGTAGATTCTTGTTTCTGAACCACTTTTTTGCAGTGTTCAGGAGGGCTTGAATGCATATTATAAAGAAAGAGAGAAGAAGAATGCCATACAATTCCATGGGGAAACTTGAGAGTTTGGTTGTGTTCTTGTTTCATGTTCAAATGGTTTTGATCTTAAGAGCGATTTTTTATATAGAGGAGTATGAGGCGAGCAAAAAAAGCTGGACAATGTCTCGTAGTTTGACTATCAAGTTTTGGTCGGACACGATAGATTCTTTAGTTCGGGCCGAGCAAGCAATGCCCTTCCTATCTTTGAATGTTTGTGTGGATCCCATTTGTCTCCATTGAACCAGTAAACGGAGAATTATAATTAAAACTTTAAGAGTGATGATCAATTTTTAACTGTGTCTGACTTTTGACTTTTCATAATGCATTAATTGTTTAGAGAAATATAGAAAAAGAGAAGTGCTATTTGTAGAGTTTAGAAAACTACCGCATCAGTTTTGCCAAATGTTCTCTATATACAAATGCAACATGGAGAAATCCTAAACATGGAATATTTCGTTTGGAATATTTAGTAGAAAACTGCCTAATTTATTAGACTTTTGAAAATTACGTCAATTAAAGTGTGTGCCGTAAAAACACGGCCATCTGTAAAAATAACACTCAAAGTTACTTATTTAGTTACCATATGTCACCATATGGTAATATATATATGGTGTTAGAACATTTTTAGTTATTTATTATAAAGAGTCTTAATTTACACATAAAACTAAAATGGTCACGTATAAAATGTCATACTGGATATGATTGTTTCATTACATATGATTTTTTCTTCGTGTGACTTTTAAATGAAATAATAATACAAATTTAATTAAAAGTCACATTTACAAATTAAAAGTCACACTGAATATGACTGATAAATAACATGTGACTTTTCCACCATGTGACTTTTAAATTAAATAATAATACAAATTATTTTTACAGTTACACATAAGGGATCTTTACACATAAAACTAAAAGGTTACATTTTGAAATTTAAAGTATAAAAAAATCACAGATACAAATTAAAAAGCATATTTAATTTTAAAATGTCACATTAAAGAGGAATAAACAAATAAGTGATAAAAATAAGTGGAGATAAAATCGAAAGAGGACGTGTGGAAGGAAGGGGACAATGTCCAACTCATGGAAGCGGCAAGATGGACCTACCATTGCATGATTAGAGCATCTTTAATGGAGGTGATGGGGGTGTTTTGAGGAGGGAGATAGAGAGGATATGATTATTTTAATTGAAGGTGGATGAAAAGAAATGTAGAAAAAAAGAGAAAAGTGAAAAAAATAAGAAAGATAGATAGAAATTTAAAAATAATGATAAAATAGTAGTGGAAAAGATAGAGATTAAGGTGTGATTTTGGACTTTGGGAAAGAAAAGTGAGGATAAAGTGGTGTAAATGAGAGAAAAATAATTAAAAGAAAAAGAAAAATTAAAAGA
This sequence comes from Nyctanthes arbor-tristis, assembly GCA_963692815.1. Taxonomy (NCBI): domain Eukaryota; kingdom Viridiplantae; phylum Streptophyta; class Magnoliopsida; order Lamiales; family Oleaceae; genus Nyctanthes; species Nyctanthes arbor-tristis. The sequence continues at coordinate 3,724 of CAVNYN010205606.1, read as the reverse complement.
AAATAGGAAACATATGAAGTCTACTTTATTTTTTTGTATGTGTATAACTTTTTGGGGAAGACTCTCCCATTGGAGATACTGTAAGTGCTAAGTTTTACTGAACCTTTTGTTGAACAAACAAGTGAGATGTACCTACTACTACATTTCACTGGATTACCGTGTTTTTACGGCACACACTTTAATTGACGTAATTTTCGAAAGTATAATAAATTGACAGTTTTCTGTTAACTATTATTCCAACTTTGATTAGTCCAAATGCTGGTCCAACTGCAGAGTGAGGTTGTTCTACTTGTAATTATTACTGTAAATAGCGGGTAAGTAAATGACCGTATTTTCACTTTTAGACGTATATTTTTCAATTTCAAACCCAATTTTGTGGTAATTTCCTAAAGTCTCCATTTCGTTTAAGAACCGTGAATGGATAGCCCATTTCTTCATTATTTTACAATGAGGTCAAACAATTTTCACATTCCTAGGAATTAAAATAATGAATTGAATATTCTAGAAAACGAGATCTGGGCTAAATTGGCTGTCTTAATAATTTATATAAATATATTATTAGTTGTGTTGGCCAACTTACAACGGAACATACCTTTTCAACTTTTTTTTTTTTGCTTTTAATAACATTTTTTAACGTAAGCTCTAAAGTCTAACGCCATATCATATTTTTAAAAGGTAAATATAACTAGTGTATGGACCAAAAGTGTTGAAATATCAATTGCATTTACCAAAAGTATCACATATTAAAAGTCAAATTTAATGTTGCAAAAATAATAATTTAGGCAAATTGATTGCTAGCTTTATTGTTGATCCTTACAAACTTCTTTGAGACTTTGACGAATATATATTCTGAACATTGCCACCTTGAAACAATAGAATTAGGCTTGGCAAAACTTTAAAAAATATATATATATATATAATAATAAAAAATATTACCATTTTGCCAAGTGCTTCGAGTACAAATTGATACAAAAACTTGGAGTCTCAAGTTGACGACTATCGAACATGATCAAGAGACACCGGTGTGTCCAAACATGGAGACAACATCTTTTTTACACAAAAATTCTCATGGGTTGGTTTTGTGCAAAGAGGGGACTCACATGTAACTTTATGCATGTCATACAAACAAAATTAATATAGGAGGTTGTGCTACACTAGTTTTTCTATGGAGCCAGATGAGGCTCCTACATGGAGTCTGAAAACTAATAGAAAACATCCAAATCACATGTGATCAAGAGCCTAGAACGGACTCATATATATATATATATATATACATATATATATGCCTCATCATTATGTATTTATGAGAATGTGACCAGAAGCCCCCAAAAAAAATGTAGTGAGGAATTATTATGTTGAAGATCCACAATTAAAAACCTTATCCTCTCTTTAATATTTTTTATATCGAACAATTTGATCAACCTTCTTTGCATCGATATATTTAATAATAATGGGATATATAGCTAACATTTCAAACTTGAGCAGCTAAAGGAATTGCAACAAGTGGCTCAGCTTTTTGAAGTGTTACCCCAAATTTGTCCTTCATATCCATGTCCTTGGGCTGCATCCCATTTGGCAATGTCCACTCAAAACGATGAACAAGATTAGCCAATATCAAACTCACCATTCTCACTGCCAGAATCTGGCCGGGGCACATTCGTCTTCCCGCGCTAAATGGTATATACGAAAAGTCTTTGCCTCTAAAATCAATCTTCGAGTTGAAGAACTTTTCTGGTTTGAACTTTGTTGGTTCGTCCCAGTAAGTCGTGTCCATCGAAATTGACGACATATTCACTAGAACTTGAGTGTGCTTTGGGATGGTGTATCCATAAATTTGTGCATCTGATTCGGCCCTATGGGGCAGGAGGAGGGGCGCGGTGGGGTGAAGCCTCAAGGTTTCTTTTATAACGGCTTCCAAGTATGGAAGATGGAGAAGATCTTGTTCTTGAACATCTTTTCTCGATTCAAGCTTTTCAGATATTTCTTGTTTTACTTTTGCTAGTATCAGTGGGTGGAGGAGGAGTTCTGCCATTGCCCATTCCATTGTTGTGGTGGTTGTGTCTGTACCTCCAATGAACAATTCCTAGCGTGAATTGAGGGGACATATAGAGAAAAAAAAATTATCATTTAAGGTCAAACAAAATTAAAGAAAATATTTATGCGATCCTTTGCAAGTTTATCATGAGGCTAATGATCAAAAGCTGATATGTGGAATTTCAGAGCGGGCACGATGAGAGAAAAGTTTTGCGTGAAGACAACAACTGAATAGAGCTCTCATACCTATCATTCAAGATAGAGTATCTCGAATTAATCAAGAACTCACATGTATATTCAAAGACTTCATTTTAATAATAAATTGAGGTCCTCATTATATATCGGTTTGATTTATGTAACGAGGCATAGTATATATGTTACTCCTATAGCACTAGAATTTTGTTCTTGAGAGTAGGCCACCATAAGATATTATTATTATTATTATTATTGCTTTAGAAATAAATAATTAGAATTATTAGGGCTATGATAACCTGACATGATAACACTCTTCTAGTCCCTCGACTGTATGGCCAATTCTAATATGCAAAATGAAGTCACACACACACACGCACGCATATAGATAATGTATAATAATTCTACACATGTGCAGCATCCTCGTATTACCGAAATTGTCCGATAAAAATTTTTGCACCAATATCTTCCTTTGGACGCAAAAGCAGCTATGACATTTTGAACAATTAATGTGCCTCAATCCGTTTCGATCTTCTGGTTTATTATCGACACTCTTATTTACATATTCTTTTTACTCAAACTTACGTTATTATTTTCACCTAGCAATAGTACTAATTACTGGGAATCAGCTGTTATATTAGAAAAAAGTTTAGTAATCTTAGAACGACGTATATTCCTCACACTGAGATCGTGAACTAGCTAGCTAGGTTTTTGTTTTCATATTTTGCGCTTACCGTTAACTTGGAAAACCTGGATTAGATGATCAATTAATGGGATAATTCTTGGTCGTATTAATAAGCTCTTACCTTTCGGATATAATGCACGCAAATCCATTTATTTTCTACAAAAATTCTAATAAGGATGCATGAAATTGTGACATGAATAACTTACACTAAAACTATGTAAAACAATAACAAATAAGGTCCGAGAAACCTAACCACAAGCAAAAGTTTGACATCCAGAAGATCAAGCTTATCAGGGCCATTTTCTTCAGTATTATCAAAAAGAACATCCAAGAAATCCCCGGTCGAGAATGATCCTGAAACTTGACGTTTCTCTAACCTTTGATCGATCATCTCGCCAACCAGTTCATGCAATCGATCGTATGATACCTTGATTTTTCTCCTTATTCCTTGAAGATCATAAGGTTTTAGGAAGGGAAAATAATCTGAAACATTACGCTTCCCTGCAAGCTCCATTGTATTTGCTAAAAGCATTTGCAACTCTTTAATGGCATCAGATTTTGGATCAAGCATGCCAACAGAAAACATGCTGTTTGACAACAAATTCAACATCGTACCGAATACCAACCTGTTAATTAGAAACTACTTTAACAGTTGTAATTATACATAAATGATTTAGAACTAAACGACTGCTACAAAATCAACCAACTTATATAAGGTGTAAAGAAATTAATTGGACGCTGCCATATGTGGCAGCATTTTTTTTTTTTTTTTTAAAAACTACGACGTTATGAGGTTGGTTCCTTCTAAATCAT
>CAVNYN010205604.1:14523-32882 GCA_963692815.1 Nyctanthes arbor-tristis | reverse complement strand
GTAATAATATTTGACGGTGATGATGATTTAGAACAAAAATAAAAAATTTTTTAAAAAAAATTTAAGTTGAGGGGATATAATAGTAATAATATTTGATAATTTCAAAAAAAAAAAGTTGATGACGATGATTTAGAACAAAAATAAAAGATTCTCTTAATTCTTTTTAGAGCGAAAGTGGTTAAAAATTAATATTATGGGTAAATAATATAAAACTTATTCTTCGTTGTAATGTTGCTTTTTTTGAGTCTTTTGCAATAGAAGGCTGTATATTTTAAATTTTTTAGAATATATTTAGTGAAATAGTGATTTCTTTAGAGAATGTATATATGAGGAAATGCGAAAAATATTTTTTTCAAGAATATGTGGTGGAGAATAAATATATGAAAAAGAATTCATTATGATAAATGAATATCAACTACACCTTAATATATGTAAACATAATGTGAGTGTAGGGTAATTATAGATTTATATAAATTTCGTATGCTCTATTTTCTATATTTTTTTATTTCTATAATCAACATGAAATTAATTTTATGTTCAAAAAATTTTTCTCATTTTAATAACTTAAGAGTATTGTTCATGAATGACAATTTAATTAGCTTTGTGCTAAGTGGAAATATTATACGTTTTAATTTGATGTTGTTTATATATATTAGTAACATATGCAATAAAATTGTGATTATTTAGTTTTTCAAATTACCACAAATTTTTTGAAAGCTAATTATTCTATTATGTGGAACACACGAGTATAAAACTATTAAGGTTTTAGTAGAAGAAGAGAAGGAAAATGTAGATAGAGGAAGAGAAGTATTTTCAGATAAAATAAAATCTAGTTGGTGATTGAGATTAAAAATTAGAAAATGTGGTGATAATAAATTAAATCAAACATATCTATATAAATAATAAAAAAGGAATTAAAAGATAAAAATGGAAATGAAAGACGAAAAAGGGATTTTATAAATTGGTAATAAATTAAAAAGATAAATAAAATTAAAAATTAAAATTAATATGAATGACCGCGATTTAGAGATAAAATCAATGGCCATGATGAATTTTCCATATTTAAAAAGTGAAATGGACAGGAAAAAAAAAAGAGGAAACTATCCTCTCTTCGTGTATATATAGATTTTTTTTAAAAAAAAAATTAGGGTCAATCGGCCTTTGATCGGGTTTTCATGTTTTCAAAACGAAATTGGGACTGGACTAAACTAAACCAGACCGGTCTAGAGCCAAAATAACCGAAAACTGGTTATTTGGCTTAAATCCCGGACTAGGACCCGTCCATTTGGTCTAGTGAACCGGATCGATTTTTTTACACACCCTGTGCACTATAATTCCAACCTTATAAAATAAAGTAATGTTACCATATTGTATCTTTATAGTATTTTTCTTCCATAAGATATCTACAATATAATATACAAGGCTAAAATGATAATATCACTCTTTTTCGTCAAGTATTTTTTCAAGGGTTTTTTTTTTTTTTTTTTTTTACAAATAGTATTTCTCCAATTCATTATAACATTATGATTTATGGATCTCTTTGGCATTTGGCAACCATTTATAAACATTCGTTATGACATATACACCTTATTCTTGTTCTTCTTCTTCTTTTTATTATTATTATTGATATTATTATTATTATTATTATTTCTCTTCTTTATAGACTATAGTGTTGAAAAATTGTGAGATTTTTCTTTTTTCCCCTTTTTGGTGAAGAGAAAGGGAATTTATTCAGTTATAGAGTCGATCAACAGTACATTGAATATATCAAATTACGAGATGATTTTCCCAAAAGACTACTAAAAATTTTCAAATATTTTTCGAGCTCCCAACAAATATATTAAAGCTCCGCTAAGAAATACGAAGAAATACGATATCCCATCACTTCTATGACAATGACTTGTCTCATAAATTTAATAAACTATATGACCTTCAAGCAACTGCACCTTTATTAATTATTATGAGAATTAGAGCATTTTAAGGGTTGATAATACAATTGGAGCACTGAAAGTCGGAATCATGCAAATCATCCATTTCGGAGCTGTTAACGAATTTGAATGGTGAAGTAACAAAATTTGTGCGAACGCCTGCCTACAGACGAATTTCCATATGATAATACTGAAAAGTGAATTCAACGGAAACAAAATTAGTACACTGTTTAGCATTGAAAATAAATTCTAACACAAAGATTCCATCATAAAATAATTTTTTCCCTAGATAATTCTTAAACATTGTAAACTTAATATATATATATATATATATGCAAAAATGGTACTGATTAGCTTTATTCTTCTACAGCCAGAGTTGCATTTGCTCTATACTTGGAGAAAACGTCCTTAAGCACTGCTTTCTCTCTGATTTTTAACCTGTGTATACCAAAGTAACGTTAGAAACCAAATCTTAATATCATCAGAGTTTTCGCTATAGAGATTACGAAGCTACCTATTGGCAGATCCTAGAGTTTGTAGCTTTGGAATCTTGTCCGTCTTTCTCTTTGACGCTACCTTCTTGCCATTCACTTTCGGTCTTCTTCCCTTCTTTGAGGATGGTTGGATTGTTGCAAATTCCAAGTGGCTCGAAGTTTCAAAATTTTCATGGCTAACTTCCCATTCTGCTGATACGTACCTCTCATCCTCATCATCATATTCACTAAAGAAATTTCCGTCTGAAAATGCTAACAAATTGTCATTTGTGTCTACATCAGAATCCGATTCTTCGTCCCGACTGATTGCTGCTTGTCCAGCAGTGCAATCAGTTTTGTGTTCTGATTGTTCACTCACAAGACTGCTAGAGTTTGAAGTCATTAAGTTACATTTTATCTGCTTTTGAACCTTACCGAAGCTTATACTTTGTCCTGAGAAATTCTGAGATACCTGACATGACAAAACAAAGTCTGGCTGAAACATAAACTGCAAAATATCCTGCTAATTGAAATAAAACCGATCTGTCTGAAATGGAAAATGCCAAATTTTACATGCACAACTAGTATCTATAGGAATGGAAATTTGAGTTTCACGCCACTATATATTCGGACATTTGGACTGTTACCATCATTTTGAATCATTGAGCAACTATAAGAAATAGATAGGGCCAAGTTTCAACTTAGGTTGGGACCAATAATGAAATTTTCCTAGTTTAGTAAAGCATAGAGATGGAAAAATTATCCAACAACGAGCGCTGTTTCCATCTCCAAACTACTCTACCTTTGCTAGAATAGCAAACTATAAACTGGCCAAGCCTCTGAGTCTTATATATCATTCTTTGTTTACCCGCCATGGAATTTATTATTGAATTATCAGCTCCATATATCAAAAAAACTGAAAGTGAAAAAAGAAAAGGATCAGAAAAGATAAGAATATAAAGTTAGGATGTATACCTGTATGCCTCCTTCTCAGACTTGAAATATATGAAAGCAATGCCTTTGCAGATCGGATCCCTAGTCCTTTTGTGTCCAGAAACAGCTGGGATTATATTTAAAATTCCAGGAACTCCTTTGAAAGCTAGTTGTAGATCTCTATGGATATTCTTCTTCTTTGGAAGGTTGACCAAACACACACGAACCCCATCCTGAATGGTTACAGAGGCTGCATAAATCAAGAATGTTCATAACATCCTATTAACCTCAAACTAGCATGCAAAAACTAAAAAAATTATGCATGTTGGCACATAGGCAACTGTAGCAGACAAGAAAAAAAGTTAATGACATGAACCATATGATCCATCTACTGCTTAGAACCAATCAGACAACAGCAACGATACCAAGGGAGGCTCTACCATCATTAACTTTGAGATTGACCATCATTAACTTTGAGATTGACTATATGATCCTTCTTCACCACACTATTTTGGACCAATGGCCAATCTAGTAAAAGATCCAAAGAACAAAAATTTTCTCCTACTAGTGTTGTGGGGGCAGCATAGTACAACAGACGTGTGCTCTTCCGATCTCTTAGCAAGAAGGATCTAGGCGATGCTACACGGGATATTTCAATAGAACACTTTAGAACCCTTCAAGGCTAGAATTTGGGTAGAATACTCTAGAGGACTATCTAAAATAATTTATTGTAAATATCATGCAAATATCTTAGATATTTTGGTAGAAAATTCTAGAGGGTCGTTTATAGCCGTCGGATCAAATCGATCACACTATCCATTCTAAGGAAGTGGAACTATAAATAGGGGTGTTCAAGCGTCATTTGTAACCATCCAAGCTTTCCATAAGTGTAAACATACAAGCATTATCTCAAGCTCTTGCTAATTATCATTTCTGAAACCTTTATGTTTTAAGTAGAGTAACATTTGATAAGAGTACAAATACCCAAGATCCACGAATCACTCTAGTTTGCCTAAGTAATTAAGCTCTTGTGAGATCTTAGCACTATGAGGCCAATTTTTTACTTTCATCCTTAATCCACCCAATCTTTTTAATTTATTTCCTCTAAATTTTATTCAATCAGCTGAATACAAAAACTAGAGAGAGAAAAGATCGGAAGAGCATCCACAACAATGAGGGAGTAAGGAGTCATAGTAAGGGCATATTGCCTGTAGGGTCCCCAAACATCTATATGTAGTAAATCCAAAGAAGCATTTGCATGATATTCACTATAAGGAAAAGGAAGTCTGCACTGTTTAGATTTGTGACAAATATCACATTTATGCTAAGAATCCATGATAGAATCTGAAAAAGCATCATTCAAGAAATACAAATGTTTAAGAGTTTGAACAGATGGATGGCCAAGTTTTCTATGCCAATCCAATGCAGAGAATGACAACACATTGTCGCATTTATTTTGAGAACAAGAACGAGATATAGGGAAATTATTAGTAACAGAAGAAGAATTATAGACTATCAAGCACATAAAGTTCTCCTAGTGATTTTCTAATGGCTACTGTTTCTTCAGTTTTTAGTAACAAGCAAAAAATCAGGATAGAAAACAAACCTGATTCTTGCTAATCTAGACATTTTCTTATGTGATAGCGGGTTGTATTTAAAGGCTCGAACATGTAGTGCGTTGATAAGGTAAAGTCTATGATTGAATATCACACTTCCAGCGTGTTTGACAGGCTACAAGGTACCATCAAGTGGGAAAACATGTGTAAATTTTTTTACGGGTTGGAAATCAGTCCTTTGGTTTAGGTCATTGCATATATGATTACTCGCCCCCTGTGCCTGTTGTCCATGCACCATTTCCTAAACTATCTAGCACAGAAAGAACTAAGAACTAAGTAATAAGAATTGATACCTATAAAGTAATGCAGATGTGCAAAGTTCACCTGATTACTTCCATCAAGCACCATTTTCCCCTTTTAAGTAATTTGAGCAACTCCTCTTGCACAATGCTGGCTTATTTCAATTTGTGATGGTCCTTCTTTATTCTCTGCTTTAATCAGCACCTTTTCTGCATCAAAAGGTGCATCCACTGAGTTTGAAATCAATCTCCTATTTCCTAGATTCTTTCCCCTTTTATTTATTCCGCATGTTTTCGTACCAGTATGGATAGCCAATGATTTCAAAACATTCCTCCTGCAAATGCCCATCTTTGTTATAATAGGTGCAATGTTTCAACTCCTTGAGATCGGAAGAGCGTCGCTACTAGACCCTCCTTTGTTATAACCTCCTCTCCCACTCCATTACAAGTATTTGATTTCTAACATTGTGAGCTGGAATACAAAAACTAGAGAGAGAATTTTTGGTAGATTCTCATTCCTCTCAAAATGTTTACAACACTCTGTGTATATACATCCCCAAATCAAATTCTCTCAGCAAGAAACATAACTGAGATGTAACGACTATGCTATTATTTACAAGAAAGGACTATAACTATCACAAAGGATAAAATGGTCCACAAAGTAATTAACTATACAGAAAAGGAAAACTAAATTACAAATAATAATTCCTTCAAATTTTGATCCTCCATGTTATATTTCCTGGAAACAATTTTCTTCCAATCCTTGGTTCCATGGCTTATATGCCAAGCATCCTCCTCCTTTAATAAAATTCTTAACCTATAGCTTTATATCTGTCAAATTCTTAACCTATAGCTTTATGTATGAAGTGTGATTGATGGATATATTATCAATGCTAATACAAGACAAACCATCAAAATATATTACATATTTTTAATACCATTATAGATGCACTATTGGATTTCACTTAAGGGGAGAGACATGCAAAATCATAAAAATCAATACATAACAACCATATAACTTAGTCTAAAAACCACGTCAAAGCTTGGATGGTACTTTCCTTAAAAAAAGAAAAAGAAGGAATTAAAGGTGCTAGAGATTGACAGTTACATCGACAATGTTCACAGTTTCACATCTCACCAAATCCCCCAAAACCAAAACATTTGATAGATCCCCACTTATTTTTAGATTAGATCATAGTGATTGTGAGAATTCAAATAATCAGCACCTTGATTACATTTATTTACATTTTGTTTTTGGGAAATCATTGGCATTCGTAAATGTGAATCTGAATAGAAAAGATATGAATGCACATCATTTAATCCTTTGAGAAATTTGGTTTCACCCAAACATAGAAGCAATTAAATACTCCCACTATGCAAACATTTTCTCCTTTTGTCTCTTTCCACTATTTATTCATGTTTGACACCCAATACTATTCTACAAGTTCCCAAAATACATTATACGCCATAACAAACTAACAAAAGAAGGCTACTATTACCCTACAAGACCGGCTTATGCATCTTGAGTAGTAGCATGGCGTCCACTGTATGTAAAAGGAGCATGGATGGTACATCTTAATGGTGATTGTTCAACCGAATATAATTGAAAAAATAGATAAAAAGATGAGCATAATTTTTTTTTATTAACAATATGAATCACTTAGAGAAAACTTACATTATACAAAATCAATCGATGCCATACCAATGTACATAGCCAAGCAAAAAATAAATAAAAGGCTAAATACAACAGCACAATTATGAATGTTGAACCAAGTTAAAAGCTAAAGCTTGAGGTATTAGCAAAGGGAGAAACTTCTATAATAAGTTTGTAACATTCCATCTCATATGCAAAAGAATTAAATTTTTCTGCACAAGTTTCATTGAGGAGGAAACCATCTTATATTTATTTAAATTATAACTTCAAAATAAAATGCAATACATAAAGAATAAAACATTAAAAATGAATTAATTAATGACCAACCTTTCCCTTTCTCGTTCTGCTTTTCCTTGGATGGGGATTTTGGAGGATTATTCTTGAGCTTATTGATATTAGCAAGCTGAGCTTTCCTACTATGTTCAATTTCTTCCATCAGCTTGTCCTCAATCGAAGTATCATACGCTTTGCCTTCACCAAATCCGCGTGGCTTGTTCTCCAGCCACTTCTTCATGTACCCTAAAGGCATATCCACTTCTTCTCCATCTTCATCATCACCTTCAAATTCTCCGTCACTTTCTATATCTATGAACTCATCGTCAAAATTATCCTTAAATTCATCTGGCCCCTCCATTTCCAACGCGCTAAAATCATCATTTTTCTTCGTTTTGACAGCATTTGAGCAAAAGCCAGTTCGTTTTTTCCCGAGAGCGGATATTGAGGTTTTTCGCGGAAAATGAGAAGTGGGATTTTACGGGGAACTGAAAATTTTGTATGTAAATAGCATCGCATACTGTTGGAAATTTCCCAAGGCTCAGCATATTACACACGATATTTCTAGAAAATAAATAAAGATTTTATTTCCTTTCGAGAATGTCCCGATTCGTAGTGTAAAAGCGGCTTTAGCTGGTCAGTAAAAGTTTCTGCAATTGCAGGAAGGAGAAAGGGAGTGAAATTGAATTCTCATCATAGAACAAGATAGAGGAGGGCAAGAACGAGTACAAACAATGTGCAAATATGGAAGACGGCCCGAAAGATTTTTGCATAACGGGCTGTATGTGTTTTACAAGGCCCAGATCAAGAACAATCTATTTCTGGAGAAGAGGGGGAAAATAGAAGAAAAAAAGGAAAAATCCATTTCATTGAAAATTTGAAGCGCAGAAAAGAAAAGAATGGGTTAATTTGCGTTATTTGACCTAACATTTTATATTATTGTGCGATTTAACCCCAATTTTTAAAATTTGACAATTCTAACATCAACTTCCACCTTTTTGGGGCAAGCTAACATTTTTAACTTAAAAAAGATATAATCCCCTTAAATTTTAATTGAAATAAAATTAATAAATAAGAAAAAGGTACAAATTTTAAAAATATAATATTTGAAAAAAATCAATTAATGAGAAATTAGAGATGAAAATAAGGCCTTGTTTGATAGATCGGAAGAGCTTTCGTCTTTATAAATTTATCTACCATAATTTGACTGTTGATTTGACAACTACTCAACAATCACCATACATTTCAAATTTCAATTAAATATCCTCCACTCATTCAACTCTTTATAAATTCACTTTATAAATCAAAACTTTAAAGAGCTTCAAACAAGTCCTAAGTTGGATTGATCCACTTCACGGTCCATCTAAAGTACTATGAGGTGGACCGAATTGATTTGCAAGTCATCTAAAATAGTATGAGGTGGACCGAATTGACTTGTAAGTCAGGCGATGCGGGATCAAATTTTTCATCCCTCTATTGATCTATTTATTATTTTTTTCATTTTTAAATTTTTTCATTTATTTTACATTTTTATTACTTGTAATTAAATAATGGTTGCGGACGAATCAAGATAGATACTTCTGATGTATCAGGCTCCATGAGACTACAGATCATAAAAATACTTCTTCATTTAGGCGAGTTCTTATCATAAAAATACTTCTTCATTTGTGTGAGTTCTTATCAAGTTCACTAAACCATCAATACATATATCCAATGTAATGATGACAAAAAATAACCAATTGTCTTTAAACTCGATGGAAGCCACTAGAATAGAAAAGTATCTTTATGATCCGCAACCCCGCAAAGCAGGATAGACCAGAAGAGTGTCTATCTTGATCCATCCGTAATAATTATTCAATTAAAACTAATAAAAAATGTAAAATAAATGAGAAAAAACTTATTAAATGAAAAATAATAATAATAAATAGATCGATAAACAAATTGAAAACTCAATTGCATCGCCCGACCAACACATTGATTCGGTCCACCCTATACTGCTTTAGGTATGTTGTGAAGTAGATCAATCTAACACAATGTAATCTCTAAGAGTTTGTTTGAAACTTTTTATTTTTGTAATTTATAAAGGGAGTTTATAATAATGAGTGAAAATAAGTGGTGGAGATTTGATTGACGTTTGAAATGTGTGGTGATTGTTGAGTAATTGTCAAATCAACAATCAAATCATGGTAGGTAAATTTGTAAAGGAAAAAAATAAAGAGGATCAAACAACCCTTATATCTCATTGGTTGATTTTTTTTTTTCAAATGTAATCAAAATATATTTTTTTAATTCTTTATCTATTTCTTATTTATTAATTTTTAATTCAATTAAAATTTAAGGGTATTATAATCTATTTAAATTTAAAAAATCAACTCATGCCAAAAAGGTGATATTTGAAGTTAGAATTGCTAAATTCAAAGGTTTGGATAGATTGTACAATAATGTAAAATGTTAAGGCTAGATAGCGTCCATCTGCCGAAAATAAAGAGATTGTGTTTAATTGCCTATGATTTCTCATGAAAAATGGGGTTTTTCACTCAAACTCATATTGTTGTGAGGTTTGATTGAAATTTGTTTTTTTTCAAAAAGAACATTTTGCGTTTGATGACAAATATGAAATTTACTTAGAAGGGAAATATTTTCCCATCAATTAAATTATCTGTAATAGGATTTCACAAAAAAAAAAATTATATTCATAAGAAAAAGATGGATTACCTATAAAACAATTTCTTATTTTCAAAAAAAAAAAAAGCGTCGGCGTTATTGAAAGGTGGAAATTAATTTTAATAGAAAAAGTGTCAATCAAACACCACTAAAATATGAATTTAGCAGGAAAAAGTTATTTTTCATAGAAAGTGACTGGTGATCGAACACACTAGAGAAGTACGAATACATTAAAAAAATTTATCCCAATCGGCTAATACATTCTTGTGTTGGCCGATTGATAAATAAAACATTTATCATTTATAATGTCATATCCTCAATTTTTAACAATAACGGAAGCATTTAAATATATATGTTTCGATTCAAATCGAGGACGGGACCTTATAAATACGATTAAAAAATATTGAGGCGCTTTTGCTGCGTACTCTGATAATTAAATGTCCTGTGTACTACTTACAATGAAACCTCGGCCACGCACCGAAGCCTCGATCACATACCTATATCTCCTCCATTCTTGGGACGATTAGGCCGCAATGTTTTAAATTCAATACCTACAGAGTTGTAGAAGAATGGGTGAGTATAAAGTACTCAGTGAATAACAGTATGCATTGGCCCACGCAAAACAATGCAAGAAAGATCAACAGATGACAAAGATACAAATTTTAGATACATCACTAGTTTAGCCTCTACCTGGAAGCCATACGATTCAAATGTACAAATAGCCAAGACCACACAACAAGGCCATAGTACCACAAAGTAATATAAATACAATTTAAACATAGGTAGATAGCGCTACTAACGAGACCCAAGGGCAATAACAATGGTTTATTCAATAATAAGTGTGCACACTTAAATATCAAATGTCAAAACAATACAATAGAAGCAATAAGAAAGGTATGAGTTTCGAAAAATGAGAGCTAGAGCATGTGTTACTCACCTCAAAGCTTACCCAAACATTTCTCGAATGGTTCTCATGTAGAAAAGTGTCATTAAGCCTTGAAATTCCTTAATTAAAGCTATTTTTTAAGTTACAATCTTTCTATATATGGTAATGACCACTCTTCCGATCTGTACAAGGGTGATGTTTTAGAGGGTTTTAAGGGTCATTCTTTCCAATTTCTTGGCCTTGGACGAATTTGAGATGGAAGAGAGGAGAAATGGAGTGTTGGGAGGGCTCTCGAGACTTTGGGACTCAATAACCCCTTTTATAATAATTCGAAATTAGTTAGTTTTAACAAACTTTTGAAATCCGCCAATCCAAATGCGACAAGTAGCGTGACATGACACCATACACCTCATAGGGCAGTGTGACTTAATGTAGATTGTTCGTTTATTACTCGAGAAATCATTCTATTTTGTGTCTTATTGTAATTTAGTCACCACACTTCTATTTTCATCAATCAAGCACCGCATTCTTTCTTTGATTGTCAATTAAGCGAAAATCGTGAGACCTTCCAGTGTAATTCAAGCAATTATTTCATCATCGTCAACCATGTAGCTTTATTAGAGGTTAAATTGTCACAGAATATTACATATAATATATCTATTAGTGGGTTAATATATTAACGAGTCTATTAGTTTCTAAGCTCTTTTGTTAACAGCAAAATGCCACTAATTTGGTTTTTTTTTTTTCAATATAAGAAAGTGTGACTCCATTGGTAATTAATTAGTCTCTATACATGTCACATGAGATGAAATTTTTTTTTTACAAAACCTCTAAAACATTGTGGAAAGGGACTCATATATATATATATATATATTTCTAAATATATATTTAGAAATGTGAAGTGTTTGAAAATTTTTCTAGAAATACAAAAAGACAGAAAATTTTCCTAGAAAGACAACAAGATAAAGGAAAGGCTAATTATATTTACACTACAGTTTTTTATATCCACACCACATTTTAATTAAAATTATAGTCCTTAATATATAGTCATTGTTAAAATTACATTCTAAATATTTTTACCTCATATATTTATGATTAACATTATGTCAGTTTTGATGATCACTTTTCAAAATTTATATTAGATAACTTTTAAATAAAGAAATAACTTGTCACATTTTTTTTAGTTATTATTTTTCTTTTTTCTTGTATAAAATGCGATGCACGAATAAATTATTTTCACTATCTTATCAAATGTTTTGAAAGAAAATTGTTGTCAAAGATATAATATTTGCTAACTGGTTAAAAGTTGAATATGAGAAATGCAATCAAAATATTATGGAATAAATATTATAACTTTAAAACACTAAAAACTTCTGATGTAATTAACTTGAGCTGTATTTAATAAAAGTTGTAATACCAATATAATCACCCTAAATAATCGCCCTAAAGGAAAAAGAAGGGTTAAATATAAATGGAAGAGTCAAAATGACAAAAAGATCCCTCCCAGTGCCGCATAGTCTTTCATATCCAGAACCTTCCTTAAACCCCTTTTTCTAAAACCCTAATCTCCGCAGTTTCTCAACTGCTCAGTTCTTCAGTTGAACACGCACAATGCACAGAGTCTCAAGGCGTTCGGTCTCCGCTATCCTCCGCCTTGGCAGCGGCGTAGGGTACCGGAATTCTGCCGTCCCTGTTTCGTCTTCCAATTTTTTCCAACAACCGGTATTTCGGCCTTATCATTAGCTATTACTCTGTTTTGAGTACTATTTCATATTCAGTTCTATTGATTACACGTGAACAGGCTGATGAGGGCGATACAAAACAGAGATGGTATTCGGTGTTAGCGGCAGGCACCGGTAATGGTACTATTAAGCCGTTTAAGTCAGGGAACTTGCCTGCTGTGGGCTGCCGACTTGAGTCCACATCTGCGGCAACTGATGCTTCAGGCGGCCCTCTATCGGAGAAATATGAATATCAAGCTGAGGTAAAACCTTTTCTTTTCTTGAACTTAATGAAGGAATTTCTCTACCTATCAGTCAGAACTCAGAAATGGGCAAGAGGGGAGGTGAGATATAATTTTTCCATTTTTTCTTTGACAGGTTAGCCGTCTCATGGACCTTATTGTCAATAGTTTATACAGCAACAAGGAGGTTTTTCTTCGGGAGCTTATCAGGCATGTCTTTGTTCAGCAAGTCCCAATTTTGATGTTAATTTGATTAGTCATATGTCATTGAATTGTTTGGCATCCCTGCTTCAGTTTCCGCTGCTTATCTTTGAGGGTTGATGAGCTACATGTTGTCACTGCTATGACAGTAGCTTGCTTTTTGTTGTTCGGCTATAATGGTAGTTTCGATTGTACTAACCTTACAATCAACTAATACTAAAAAGAGAAAGAGATTTGGTGGTACTTATTGATATGTATGTGAATATAATGGCTGGAACTGCAAACAAAATAATACCTAAAAATTGGATTTTTGCTCTTGAAAGTTAATGGATTTTGGTGGAAATTGAAACAATTTTTAATGATATTCCTCTTGCTGATTTTAGCTGTTGGTTAGGTAGTAAGAACAGTAACTAGTTTTCAACTCTTGATGACTTGATCCTGATTTTGGCTTTCGGTATCAATTTTTCTTCCTCTGAATTACTAATTAGTACTAGCATAGCTAAAAATCATTAGCCAAATATTAATTCAATTTGTCCTTGGGAAAATGCTTGTAACGAGTTCACAATCATGTCATTAACTATGTGGATGACAGTGTTTTGACTGCTGTTTTGCATGTTACTGCTGCATTTATTATTTGTACTTTTTCCTTATACATGTCTAAGGTGCTCACTTTTTATAGTTCTGGTTGAATACTTAAAGCACTAGTTACGATCTCTTATTTCACCGGTTTAATGCTTCTAAAAAATCTGTGTTTTGGTCACAGCAATGCAAGCGATGCCTTGGACAAGCTGCGGTTCCTTAGTGTTACTGAACCTGATCTTTTGAAGGAAGCTGTTGATCTTGATATACGTATTCAGACTGACAAAGATAATGGGATAATCACAATTACGTAAGCATTATGAAATTTTGGGCTCAATCCTTGGCTTGATTTGGTTTCTTGCAAATATAATATTTTATGTTCCATCCAGGGATACTGGAATTGGCATGACTCGCCAGGAACTTGTTGATTGCCTTGGTACTATTGCACAGAGTGGAACTGCAAAGTTCTTGAAGGCATTGAAGGTTTGACTTTATTTTGGCCATTTGTGTATCTGAATGCTTTGGCAAATGCATACTGTCTTATCACATCAAGTAAAGAGAAATATACTGTTTAACAGGAGAGAGATCGGATGCTGGTGCTGACAGCAATTTAATTGGCCAGTTTGGTGTGGGCTTCTATTCAGCCTTCCTTGTTTCTGAGCGGGTATGCTTCAGTCACACAATGGACTAGTTTTCATCTATGCCAATTGATCTGTTTTTAGTCTTCCAAGTGTTATCATTGGCTTAACATTTTTCGAACGCAAGGTTGAAGTTTCAACAAAAAGCCCCAAATCCGACAAGCAATATGTATGGGAAGGAGAGGCAAACTCTAGCTCCTATACAATACGAGAGGAGACTGATCCATCTAAGCTCATTCCTAGGGGGACTCGCCTTACTTTATATCTCAAGGTTGGTGCTCAGATTCAGTGCCAAGAATTGCTATTGCTTCTACTTTGCCGGTTGAGCTTTTCATAACGTCTTATTTGTGTATCTAACAGCGAGATGACAAAGGCTTTGCACACCCAGAAAGAATCCAGAAGCTAGTGAAAAATTATTCTCTGTTTGTTTCTTTCCCAATTTACACTTGGCAAGAGAAGGGATTTACTAAAGAGGTATGCGATTATCCATTCCATTTTCTTTCCAGTGTGATTTGGGTTCACATTTTGTTTTTCATGTATTCATTTTTGTCTGTGTTCCCGCAAACTGAAGAATGTTTTACACTGCCCAAAGCCTACATAAACGGGGAAAAATGCCGATTGGGAATAATGGATATAAAAGAATGCTAGTAGAACACTAATGAGGATGAATTAAAGGAAATTAAAATATTCACATCAGTGAGATTCCTGGTGTTGCAAAATATGCTTAAATTGCTTTGCTTCCAAAGATCTGTGATTCTATCATGTACTGGCTGCACACTTCTGTTTTTATATTTTTCTAATTTTGGCTCCTTTCTAGAGATCGGAAGAGCTGATGAGGATCCAGCTGAAGCTAAGAAGGATAATCAAGATGAGAAAACTGAGGTTGTCTTCTAAAATCCTGCTGATTTTCTGTAATCTGTAGTATACACAGTCTCTCTTTCTCTCTCCACTTTAAGGTTGTGTGTTGACTATCTTGTTATGCTTCTTATGATAACAGAAAAAGAAGAAGACTAAAACGGTAGTCGAGAAGTATTGGGATTGGGAGCTTACAAATGAGACTCAGCCATTATGGGTGAGGCTTTGAAATTCTATTTTTATTTTGCCCGCTAAGAGCTATTGCCTCAAGTCTAACTGACTCGTGACCTACATGTTTAACGCAGCTTCGTAACCCCAAGGAAGTCATGACAGAGGAGTACAATGAGTTTTACAAGAAAACCTTCAACGAATACTTGGATCCTCTTGCATCTTCACATTTTACAACTGAGGTAATAATGTTTGCCTTGCCTGGAATTTGCATAAAGATAACCCTTGCTTATTGTTCTTCAGTTTAATGATTATTTCCCAAAAAACAACAGAAACATTTCCTAGTGTTAATTGTGCAGATTTGGTATATCCCCACCCATTGAAACAGATAGTTTTTCCAACGATGGAAATAAATAAATTAACTAAGAAGGATTAAGCTCCTATAATCTTTATGCAGTGGTTGGTTGACAGTTATGTACCCAACTGGCTAAACTGTTGCATTTACTCTGGCAGGGTGAAGTGGAGTTTAGGTCTGTCCTTTATGTACCATCTGTTGCACCCACGGGGAAGGATGACATCGTCAACCCTAAGACTAAAAACATATGGCTGTACGTCAAACGTGTTTTCATTTCAGACGATTTCGATGGTGAATTGGTGAGTCAGATACTGAGGTGTTTCCAATCACAATGTTGATCCTCAAATTATTGATAACTGATTGTCCTATTCTTTTCATTTGTGTGGTCTAGTTCCCTCGATATTTAAGCTTTATCAAAGGTGTTGTTGACTCAAATGACCTTCCACTGAATGTCTCGCGTGAAATTCTTCAAGAAAGCCGCATTGTAAGAATCCCAACTGCACACTTTCATATTCTTCTACTGTACCATCCTATCTGATCTTTGTTGACAATTTGTCATATTGACTCTTTTTAAGGTGCGGATCATGCGGAAGCGTTTGGTTCGTAAGGCATTTGACATGATTCTGGGCATAAGCATGAGCGAAAATAGAGATGTATGTTTCTATGACTTTACATTGTTGCTCTTAGCATTTTCCTGAGTATAGGTGAATTTACTTGTCGTTTTCAATTCTCTTTTTAGTTGTCTGGTTTTATGACATGATGCTCTTTTTCCAGGATTATAATAGGTTCTGGGAAAATTTTGGCAAACACCTAAAGCTAGGCTGCATTGAAGACCGTGAGAACCACAAACGCATTGCTCCACTGCTACGGTTTCTCTCTTCTCAAAGTGAGGAAGAAATTATTAGTTTGGATGAGTATGTTGAGAACATGAAACCTGATCAGAAAGATATTTATTTCATTGCTGCCGATAGTGTAACCAGTGCAAAGAATGCACCATTCTTGGAGAAACTTCTTGAAAAGGATCTTGAAGTATGTATAGTTTGCTGATTTTAGATTATTGCTCAAAACGCCCTTCTTTTATTTGATTCTCAACTATCAACGTTCCTTCATGTAGGTGCTATTTCTGGTTGACCCTATTGATGAGGTAGCCATCCAAAACCTTAAATCATACAAGGAGAAGAACTTTGTTGACATTAGCAAAGAAGATCTGGATCTTGGTTAGTCTACTAGAACTGTCAGTTAATGTGTCATTTGCTATGTGGTGTCAGTTGAGTCTTTTGATTTCATCTTTACTCTTGACCCATCTTCTTGTTAGATTTTCCCAATTTAAGCTGTTAATAGTTCTCTAAAAGACGTGCTAAGAATTTTCAAGCTTAAGCTTGGAGAGCCTGAAGCATCGTTTTGACTCTTTCTCTCTTACCAAATGTTTCTTCCCCACCCCCCACAACCACCATCCCCGAAAATAAATAAATAAATCTATTACTCTTGCAGCTTTTAGCTGCTATAGGTTTAGAGATGCATGTCATTATCATTTAACATCTATATATCTAGTGAAAAACTTGGAAATGCAAACAGAACTTCTGATGGACACTTTTTATTTTATTCAAGTTATTTGGAAATGGCATACCAGTTAGAACAACCGATGTAGCATTATTACACAATGCCTGCTTTGTGATCTATGAAATAATGATTTCAGTCTGTTGTCTTGAACTGTTTGGTATCTAGAAATGATAACAGAGTATTCAACAGTTGGCGTGGACAAAGGGGAGATAGGGGAGGGGAGGGAACTTAAGGGAGGGATGGCTGTGGTTTGGACTTTGAACTCAGAGCTAATGCAACACAATTCGAACCATAATTGACATGTTAAAAACCATGAAATGAATTATATAGGAAAATGTGGTTATTAGATTTGGCAGAACTAAGTATTGTTCATTGGGAATACCTATTTAGAGAAATGCTACTATCCCAAGATCATCTAGTTTAAACTGGAAGGTGCGTCTTCCTGCTTCCCAGCTGGTGATGTTATTCCAAATCCGCTGTCCAACTAATGGAGCATAGGTTTTTAACAGATTGCGTATAAATAAAGTAAATTTTAGATCACATCTTCTGTAGCTAATGACTGTGCAATTGTACAATTCTGCTAATGGCCATCATATTTTCTCTGAACATTAGACCAATTGCAATTGAGGATGCCTTTAGTAATGGACTGATAGTATAATTCATGCTGCTTGTCCCTGGAGCAGTGGGTCATTGGTGTGGCAGTTCTGTTTATTCAGCTTGTTGTAGGAGATTGATCTCTGGCCTCACTTTCTGATGAAAAATTTGTAGGTGATAAAAATGAAGAGAAAGAAAAGGAGATAAAGCAGGAGTTTGGTCAAACCTGTGAGTGGATTAAGAAACGCTTGGGTGACAAAGTGGCAAGTGTTCAGATCTCAAATCGTTTGAGTACATCACCTTGTGTTCTTGCTTCTGGGAAGTTTGGTTGGTCTGCTAACATGGAGAGGTGAAGTGCTCTGGTCTTGCGAATTCACAGGATTTTTTTTTTTTTTTTTGGCATTTGAATTTCAACACCTGAATTTCCTGCAGGCTGATGAAGGCACAAACAGTTGGTGATACATCCAGCCTTGAGTTTATGAGAAGCAGGAGGGTCTTTGAGATCAATCCAAATCATCCAATCATCCAAATTTTAAACGTACAGTCACATGATGAATACATATATGCTATATACATTGGCATTTAAGATTTTTCATACCAAATTTTCTTTTTGTATATTTTGCAGGCTGCATGCAGGAATAGTCCTAATGATGAAGAAGCCTTGAGAGCTATTGACCTTTTGTATGACGCAGCATTAGTTTCTAGTGGTTTTACTGTGAGTATCCCACCCATTTGTCCTCCTTTTTTTTTTTTTTTTTTTTTGGGGGGGGGGGGGCGGGG
>CAVNYN010205604.1:0-14503 GCA_963692815.1 Nyctanthes arbor-tristis | reverse complement strand
CCCCCCCCCCCCCCCCCCCCGGTGCTGTATATTTTTCTTCAGTTCAAAATTCAAGGACAATGGCTGCGATACCTGTTATAGGAGAAGTGTTTTAGGCTTTAGCTAGTAATTTGGACTATCATGAGTCCTGGGAAAGAGAAGCATTTTATTATTATTAGATGGATTGGATTAACGTGGTCATATGTGAATGCTCTTTTTCATAATTTAACGTGGGTAATTTGTTGTGCTGCAGCCCGACAGTCCAGCTCAGCTTGGAGGAAAGATCTACGAAATGATGGGCATGGCTCTTTCAGGGCGGTGGGGAACATCTACCCAGCAAGTGAATTCACATGTGCCTGAAACCATTGAAGCTGAAGTAGTCGAGCCTGCAGAAGCTGGTGGCCAAAAATGATACGAGGATTCTTACAATGTTACGTGTCTGTATAAATGTGCTTTTTAATAGATTTATTTTGGAAGTCCAGCATGGAGAAGCCAATTGAGCTGAGTAATTGCAATAATAGGAAATAGCACAGTATCTCGTCGTGTCACGAGGTTCACTTCTTTTTACCAGAGCAATTCTTTTTGTTGAGAAACATTTTTGCCTTTCTTTATAAATCATCATAATTTGGATAAAGAAGACTCGTCTCTTTTCCTGCATATGCTTGTTCAAGATTCCAATATGAAAATCCGCTAAAGATCTTTAATTAACATATAGGCCCAAAAGAGTTACCTTGCTTGGGCTGATTCTCTCTTTTCTGTGACGCTCAACTCAACAATAATCTAATGTTCCATCTTCCTCTTGGACCCAATTCAGGGCCGTTTGAAATTTGTGTTTTGAGAACTTATTTACAGAAAATGAATTTTGCTTTGGTTCTTTTTTATACAGAAAGATAAGGAAAAGTTGTGAATGTTGCTTTGAATCATCAATAACTAAACTAAAGAAAAGTTAAGAAACGTGTGAAAATTAATTTCTTGTGAAAACCAAACATGGCTTTTATTATTTATATAATAAAAATTATACTATTTGCACCCTTTATATAAAAGGAAAAAAAAATACTACTATATATATAATTTTTCGTGAAATGAAAAAAAAAAATACCACTATTAGAATGGTCAGAGTTGCTTCTTTTCTGCCATCTGTCCTTGGAGAAAAAAAGCGACTCCACTTAAATATTAAAAAAAAAAAAAAAGAGTATCCATTTTATTTTTCCTTTTCGTCAATTTAAACGTCTTATTTCCATTCCAATAAAAAGAATAACATCTATCAGAAGAATCATGTTACCGCTATACTAATTCCCTATTCATTTACAAGTCTATGTTACACGAAACTTTATTTAACCCCGCAAATGAATGTTTTCACTTTATTGGAATTTTTTGTTCAAGTGTCCTTGTAGAGAGTTATGTTTGAGTTGACTTCAACAGTGTACATTCAGTTCCAATTTTGATTTGGATTTTGATCAATGATATGAAATATCGGCCTTCTTTGTTGGGCTATTCACCAATTTGTTAGGGTGTGACATGACAAGTGATAACTAGCATAGTAAATGATGTTTTATTGCTTAATTTCTCTTGCTCCATTCGTTTGTATTCTGTTTTAGTTTCATTTCAAATTAAAAAAAAAAAAAACTCTTATCTATAATAGTGTGTGCCATCTACTGGTGGGAAAACAAGTTTTCTATTCTGAAATAGAAATACATAGAATGTGTGATGAGAATGAGCAATATTGATCTGAATACAAGTCTTCTATTCTGAAATAGAAATACATAGAATGTGTGATGAGAATGAGCAATATTGATCTGAATACACGGGATGTCTCTTTTATAAAAACACCCGGTGCATGTATCCACGTCTTCCCTTCCTCTGATATGCATGTGCGCTCATGAAACCACATATAGGGTCATGTCCATCTGAACAAAATTAGTTGTAGGGAAGACAATCCAATGTCTTTAGATTAAAATTGTGAGAATGAGTGAAGAAGACTTGTGCAGTACAATATTTTGCTCAAGAAATATGTGAATATAATTAGTTTGAAAACATTTCAGTTTTCAAATAAAAATGGTTTGCCAACAAAGCATAACTCATATTGCACATTGTCATCTGACAAAATACGTTTATAAAATTGATTTTATTTTTGGAAAAAATGTATACTTAGCCCAAACTCATGTGGTCTAATAACATTTTATTGGGTTTTCTACACCTTTGTGAGTTCGATTCCCCTCTCATACAATCTCTTTGTAACAATAAAAAAAAACAATAATAACTTTGTTTTAAATGTTTTTCTTTTTTAAAAATGTATAACAATAATATAGTGTGACAGTACTAGAAAATGAGTGAACAAGACTTGTGCAGTACATCTAAAGACAGATATATAGATGAATTTTATTACAGTTAAACCAAATAAAAAACAAAATAATAAATAGCGGTCAATGAAAATATGCCCTAAACCTCTCTTTCTTTATAAACATTAAAGTAGCAACCATTAAATGGGACGAGAAGCAGTGAACCTTATTAATAAAATTATCCTTCGTATCTGCATAATAAATTTTCTTTGAAATTTCAATGTAAAAAGAAGACAAATTTCAATGTGTTCATATATATGTAAAATAAAATCTAACTACTTGTGGATACACTATTGAGTTATTACTAGTTATTTTTCAGTATATTTATTTCTTTGATGTTAACTTGAAATGAATATGATTGAAGGGTAGATGCAATGTCCTAATCTACTGTATTATCTTAAGCAGCAATAGGTACACTTGGCAATTGTTACACAAGAGGAGTCATGTGCTCTTCCGATCTCTTATAAACAAAATTATATATACGGGAAAATTCAGGATATGAGACTGGACCATTAGAGACAACATTCTAACAGAAACGTAAGTTAAAATTTTATTTTTGTGCATTGTATCTAATACTGTACTTTTCTATTGTTGAAAGTAACATAAGTTTAAGAGTGAGAGCCCACTTGCATGCTACCGGTTCGAAAATGAGTAAAGGAGAGATAGGAAATTAGTTATTAGCCTTCGACTTGTATAAAAGGTTGATCCCAAATCTTATTATATGTAAAAAAAAAATAATAAAAAAACAGAGAGAGAGAGAGAGAGAGAGAGAGAGAGCAATTTGATTATCAAATGAAATGCAAATTAATCTTTATCGAGAACTGATTTTGTACCCTCTACGCTGAACTTCACAAACTCATCTAGATCTTTGTCTAGTTTGATCTGTCTATAATATTTATTTTTATCAACAATTTAAGATGAAGTAATACTATCAAGTGGTAAAAAAAAATCATATCACCATAATAATAATAATAATAATAATAATAATAATAATAATAATAATAATAATAATAATAATATAATGAAAGGAGTCAAGGGCTTGAACTTTTGGGTCAATGGCCGTGTCGCGGGTTTATATTTTCAAAAGCTATATATATATGTGTGTGTATATATATATATTAATTTTGCTTGCAATTAGATAATTGTCTTCTTTGTGATTAGAACTAATAATATATAATATAGAATGTTAATTTTCATAAGAAGATAAGAGTTGGGATACAGCCACGCCAGAACACAGAATTGAAGCATCAGCACATAATATATTACATATCCTTTATATCTGGGAGTTTTAGTTTTCTTAAATTTCTATGATGTCTGGTTGTTGACATATTATCTGTTCATATTTAACGTTTAACGATGTCTTATATTATGTTTTCTAATTACAAGACACGCTGTACTATGTCCAGTGACAGATGAATAATTAGACAAAATTATCATTTGATTATTTACTAACCATGGATAATACATAACAAGTTGTCTTTTCCGGATTTGACTAGTTACACCCCACCAATTGTTCATAAATATATGAAAATAAAAGGAGTTCGTCTTGTGGGGTGGGTTCTTTTTTTTTTCCCCTCTCTTGTTTGGGTGGGGGTGGGGATATAATTTATATATAATGAAACAAATTAACTATTTACTTGTTGATTAGAAGTTAACTACATATATATATGTCTGTGTGTAACAAATGGGCATATAATGTAGACAAATTGACAAAATGATGTGGATTACGGTATCGGAATGCATCATATAAATAGAGTCTAGTTTATATGAGTTGATCTTGATAGTTAATAGAGAAGTAGGCAAAAGGGGTACAATCCATTAAAATTGTTAGGAATTTAGATGCATTGGATAGCTTAGGACATGTAGTGATAAGTCAACCACAGCGACAACAATGACTTATGTAATCAAATATAAATTTATGGAGAAAAGAAATTAACTTCTAAATTTTACTAAAGTGAACATACATATAGCACTAGCCATGTTGGAAGAGTCGTAGTTAGTTTTGTAATAAAGAAGAGTCCTTGGATGAGAGCTAACCAATATTTTGATCTATGTTTAGAGCTTTAATTAATAAAATGTGAAATTGGGTTTCTCCATCAAAACTAATATATAGCAAGTTTTTAGTTATCTTGAAAAAAGTCGTATACGTTATTTGATCGACGACAAGACACTTCAACTATAACATCATGTGGATACAGATCATATTTAGTTGAATGTAGCAAATATGCTGGAATGACCCCTTAAAGTGGTGCTAAAAGTCTTTTCCTTCCACTATTCCTATAATAGAAATAAAATTATAGCTAGTAGTGAGAAATTTAGACAGAGGTACACAAAGAACCCATACACATACCCCCCATTGAGAGTGGCAAATAATTCAATGTTAGAATTATAGAGCTAAAGAAGAACCTTCAAATATTTATATCTAGTGTTGAAAATGATGTTCCACTATATGCATTTAGATGACTTTGCTATGTGACAAAACATAAATGGACCCTTTGAGCACAAGAAATTATATAAAACTTTAGAAATAGAAACATCCCACCCCAACACAGCCCAATATTTCAGCCTAAGGATATGGGCAACAATGCCCCTCTAATTTATGGGATGTTGAATAGTGTTAGCAATAAGGGAAAATTCAGTATTATACACAATATATGACCATTTTTACTTTTTTCGTCTTTAAAAAATCCACCCATTCTGATAATTAGGGTGTTATTGACTGTACATGTCGTGGGATGTTCTTTGCATTGATGATTCTAGACTTTTTTTGACGCATTAGTCATTATAAACCAGATAATTATATATTATTATCTTGAAATATACACAAAGACATCAAGTGTACCATGAACTACAATTGCAATAAATTGACATGACAAATGTGTAAAATGTTAGGTAAACAAAGTTGACAATATGTGGTACGAAGAAAATTTAATTAATAGGGTATTGATAGATACCAACTAAAAATTTCCATCCTAAATATATGTCTACGGGTGTGGGGGGCAGTTTGCGATTTTGTAGCTTTGATGAGAAGTCAGAAGTGGAGAAATGTTTCTTTTGACTCAAAGGAGCTCATGAAGATCATTACTCTAATTAAGCAGTTCATTTGGGATTAGTAATTACCAATTTCGACTTTATTTGACCTGTCAATTTCATAATCAAGCAAATTTTGTACCATTATGCGTATGAAAGGTAATTTTAATGTGATCTACATTGTCATTACAAGTTTTTAGAATTGGTTAGGGACTCTTCCTAGAAGAAGCAGATAGTAATTTTCAGTTGTTAATATACATCAACGAATTAGATGATTTGGGTTCAGATGACTTTTTACTGAAACTATAATTCCAGAAGATCATATTCATGTATAGAGTTAATATCCAATTAGTGATCAAAAAGTTGGGGTCTGGATAAAAAGGTGAAGTGACCCCCGAAAAAAAAAAAATCGGTGAACGACAATTTTAACAGACTGATTTTAAGTAATTTAATTCTTAGCAGTCAATTAACCTACAAGAAATTATGTAAGCTGATCTACAATCCAGTTATGGCACCGTCTGGTGGTGCTCCACCAAATCCAGGTGTCGTGTGTGCGTCCATTCACATGGGACGGGATGTGTCATAACGGCAGTTCAGGAGGTGCTTGAAAATTTTCAAGCTTATTTATTGAGGGAATTTGGTGAAATGAAGTGGCAAAAAATTAAGCCTTGAATATTTACATGAATGTTATATCTGATTTAACTAAAATCACTGGTTTTGTTAAAGTACAACCTTATAAGTTGCTTGTAATTATTCCAACAATGTAATTGGATGAGACATTTTAGTCATCACAAACATGAAGAAATGGCATTCATGATTCACCACTATATATATATATATATATATATCTCTGTGTGTGTAATTTGGATGAATGGACAGCTCCAAATTACTTATTCCACCAACCATTCATAAATATCTGACAAGTTTAATTTTACAATTTTTTGAGAATCCTCGCACATATAAGAGCATCTCTAATGCATAGTCAAGGTCAAATGTCATGGTTTAAAGTTCAACATGAGAGAAATACACACAAAAAAATTGATAGGTCCCATATGTTTCCTATTTTCTTTATCTTTAAATCACTTTAATCTCTTTTACCCCACTTTTTCTTCATTTTTTCTTCATCGTGTGATGTGCAATGTCATATATCTACATTCTTCTTCACCATGTCAATCATTATTTTATTATTATTTTTAAATTTATCTCTATCTCTCTCATTTTTTTTGAATTTCCCTCTATTTTTCTTCACTTTTCTCTCTCTTCCCACTCAATTTCTCTCTCCTTTTTCTCTGTATCTCTCTCATATTGAATTTTGAGTCATGACATTCGACCTTGATTAGACATTGGATATGCTCTAAGTAGTCAAGTTCAGAATGATTTATTAAAGTTAAAATTAATTTTTTTTTTAAAAGAAGATCGTATTGACTAATTAGTAAACTTAGTTGATTAACTTATTTTTGTAGCACGTGGCTCTAGGAAGCAATTTATGAAACCAAGGATTTTTTTTTCCTTCCTGAAATACATATGAATTAAATTTGTGTACTTAATACTCCAATCCCGTCTACCTTTGCACAATATGTATATACATATTCCAAGAAAAGGTTTGTGGATAATATACAATGAGCTTACAAGTAAAAATGTTTATAAAATATGAGTAAAAAATTCCATTAATTGTGAAGAAAATAATTCCTTTCCCTCAACGGTTCATTTATTGCAAAATGCCAATTTCAGAGGAATTAGTAGTATTAGCTTTTATTAAACAACCAAAAAAGGTACTGCCATAGTTTTTATTACCTTTCATGATGGTTCGACGGGACAACGTTCCTTTCTTCTTTAATGTGTTTAGATACGGTATTTGAGCTAATTAATTGAGCAATTAAGGCACTGACAAATTAATTAACAAAGATAAAAGCATGTGTTGACTTTAGAAAGACTATGCATGTGACTAAGATTTTTTTTAGATGCGTATAAATCTTTTACTAACAGATATACCATATATATGAATAACTGTAACTAGTGAAATATGATTATCATAATGTTCTTTTGTCCCCTGCATTTTTGTGCGCCGAAGATGTGCACGTGAAATTCGCAATACGTAATATGTACCATAAGCACTACCATGGACATGTTATTTGTGGTATCCAACTTTTGAGTTAACAACTGAATCGATTTACTTTCTATATACTTAATAACAATTTCTATAACTTTTAATAACTTACCCGGGAATGATTGCTTACTCATATTGGGCATCGTAAAAAAATGCTCGATCAATTAGATATTACTAATCAGTGCATAATTCGTTCAATGTTTTTAAAACATAAGATTTGGTGATACTTTTGCCGAAGTTGTGAAATTCTTGAATTTATAAAGCCTCATTTCTTCGCTACAAATCATAGACATATGGTAATGCCCGGTTTGACATAAATAAATAAGAGTAGTAGTAGTAGTAATAATAATAACAAACAAACAAACAAATAAATAATACTAACAAAATAAAAATAAATAAAAGAAGAAAAAAAAGAGGAAAATAAAAAACAAAATATGTTAATAAATCTTATATATATCCAAAGAAAACAGTTAGAGAATCTGTCAATAAGCGCAGAGAAACCTAAAGATACAGTCCACAATCTCTCACAGTCTCTTCTCCAGCTCATCATTTTGCATCTCCGACGAATATCCGACGAATCTTTTCAGGCAAAAGAAAACAACGATGATTAGAAAAGAATGATCGACGGTGATCGAATTCGTCATGTCAGTGTCGTGCTCCGACTGCTTCTCCGACCTTCTATGCGGCGAGGACTCCAGTATTATCTTCTCCACTGGCGGAGAAGACCTGCCGAAATGCTCATCGGACCAGGAGATCCCGCTGCCGGACGTCGAGGAATCGATTGCCGGACTCATAGAAAACGAGGAGGATTTTATGGTTCTGAGCAGCGATTATATAGAGAAGTTCCGTTCAATTGTATCTACTGATGCATCTGCAAGAGCAGATTCTGTTGCATGGATTCTGAAGGTATATATTTCCAGATTCCGATTGCTTCAAAATCCTTTCGCTATCATGGGCAGGTTTCACACCGACCTACTATCTATACCAGTAAAGCAATTTGATTATTCGTATTGAGAATCACGGCACGGGCTCACGTTAAACAGTAAAAAGTCAGTTTACGAACTCCGGTGGATAGTGGATACTATCACCGTACACCGAACAGAGATGTAACTAAGTACTTGTGATTCTGTATTTATCATCATCTGCGCATTTTACACGGCGGACGGTGCTAGAATGTGCCGTGGCGGCCGAAATGAACGCTTTCTCATGGTTACGAGGATCGGCGATGAAACAGTGACTTTCGGTGCGGTATAGAATTTACGGCGCACTATGTGAGATTTGATTCTGTGCTTTTCGTGCAGGTGAATCGTTACTATGGTTTTCGGCCTTTAACGGCGTATCTCTCCGTCAACTACTTTGATCGTTTTCTATGCTCCCATCAATTGCCGGTAAGACTCCCGTCACCGTCAACTCTATGAGATTATATCATTCTATTTTCTGGAACGACAATTTTTCAATTGATTAATTAAACATTTTAAACACAGTCGCGATAGCAATACATTACAAAAAGTGAATAGCCACATAACTTTTTCTTTCTTTTGGATATTATTTTGACTACGGGCCCCATTTTATTTTTATTTTTTTCCGTCTATAAAGCCATTCTTTTACATATTCTTTCCGAATACATTTGAAAAGTAGTACGTTAGTAAATTTTTAGTTAATTATGCTATAGTTTTGTCTATATTTGCGATAAGTTTATATTTTCTTGATTATTAAGTTGAGATATAATTGAAGTGACTTGGACAAAAAAGTTATACATGAATTTAATAGTTTTTTATTTTGTTTTATTTATTATTACTTGTATTATTTATCTTAAATAATGGTATACGTGCATGATGACGAACGGTTGTCAAGAGTTCCTGTTTATTTAATTTAATTAGGCTTGTTTATAGTATAGTGGAAAAAAGATAATTTATTCTACTAAAAGTATATGTCAGGAATCTTCACTTGTCTCTTTCTATCCATAACAACATTGGAATAAGTGCATTCGCATGGTCTCATTTTATAGTATAAATAATCTTTATATTATTAATACTGATCAGATATTTAATTTTTCTTGTATTTATTATGCACTCTTGTGAATAATTGCAGAAAATGAATGGGTGGCCTATGCAAATTTTGTCCGTTGCATGCTTGTCATTAGCTGCTAAAATGGAGGAACCTCTAGTTCCTTCTCTTCTGGATCTTCAGGTGATTAAATTTGGAGAAATCATGCTTATTTTTAATTTCTAATTTTGGTAAGTTTGAGTTTATTTTTTTTTTATTTTAATTATTAGGTTGAAGGTGCAAAATTTATTTTTGACCCAAGAAATATCCAAAGAATGGAGCTTCTTGTTCTACGAGTATTAGATTGGAGGCTGCAATCCATTTCTCCATTCAGCTTTCTCAGCTTCTTTGCCCAGAAAATTGACCCAACAGGAACTTGCGCAGGATTCCTTACATCAAGGGCAACTGAAATTATCCTGTCAATTATCCAAGGTACTAGCATTCTAAGTGTTTGATATTTATTACTAAAAAGGACCAGGGGGAAGAGATACTTTTTGTTTTCTCCTTTGATTATTTTAAAATGACTAATCCATTGCTCGAACATTTTTATTTGTGATTGAAAAAGCTTTTCTTTTTAAAGGGAGTTTGATTTAGCGTAAGAGAAAATAAAAAATCGTATTGTACAAAGAAAAAGAAAAGCGTAATATGATTTTTTTAAGCACAAGTAAACATGTATTGCAAGAAAAGGAAAGTGTATATATATACACTTGCACAAACAGATGTACCTAACTAAATAGCAAACACATGTTGAAGTTGGAAAAATGGAAATTTATGTACTGCTAGTTATAGATATTGCATTTTCTTTTATTCAACAGAGACCGGCTTCCTTGAGTATAGGCCATCATGCATTGCTGCTACAACAATCCTTTGGGCAGCAAATGAACTTCCACATTTCTCTTTAGTTACTGCTCAACATGCTGAATCATGGTGTGATGGACTTCACAAAGTAAGAAAGATAAGCACACTTTTATTAGCAGAAAATTCACATGCCAACACAATTTTGAGAAAAAAAGCTGATTTTCCTTTTACAGGACAAAATCATCAGTTGCCACCGGTTAATGCGAAAGACCGTGTCTGATAGGCCAAGGAAGCAACCAAAGGTGTTACCTCAGCTCCGAGTCATGTCTCGGGCAAGTATCACGTGGAGCGACTCCGCAACCTCATTCTCATCCTCATCCCCATTACCTTATAAACGGAGAAAGTTAAACAATAGGCTGTGGGTGGATGATGATAAACAAAGCTCAGAATAGGAGTCCAGGTTTAAAATAAGCGAAGGGAAATCAAATAAATGGTTTGTTGATCTCAAGGTTTACTAGACTAATCCCAACATTTTTTGGAGGGTTATGAATATAAAAGAATTGACAAGAGTGATGTAAATAAGTAGTAGTATTAGGTATATGTATGCACAAGAGTTTGGACAGTTTGGAAGACTGTCGTGATATACATGTTGGTGGACAGTGTCATTCATAAATATCATGAATTGGCCTTGCAGAGTCCCAAGGGAAGGGGTAAGGTACATATATATTTTGGTGTGTGAAGAAATTGCTTAGTGCCTAGTGGAGTCATTGGAGTATGAAATGACAGTGGGAGAGTGACTGAATTCAAAGCCAGCATCAATTGATTATTGAATGAAAATGAAGGGATTGTGGGACCTAAAGAGGGCGGTGAAAATCAATGGGGTTGCTAAAAAACATTGAAGTTTCAGCACTTGGTGAAGAATGAGTCAAGCTCCTCAGCTAGTCCCCATCATTGCTTCGGCCACCCCTCTATTTCAAGAAGTCCTGAAGAAATTTATAGAAAGAAGTGAAAAATAAAAAAGGTCGATGGCTCCATCAAGTAAGACTTTTTTTTTTTTTTTTTTGGGGGGGGGGGGGGTGGAATTTTGTGTGATTTGTGTACAAGCTTGCAGTATATTGGACACGTGTTTCTTTTTCCTTTTTTTTTTCCCCTCTCTTTTTGCGGGAGATGCCTTCTGCGGGACATGATTTTGAGTGTTTTTTGTGCGTGTAACGGATACACGATATTCTTTTTCTCTAATTTTTTGTTTTTTTGGTTGATGGCCTAAAATTGGGCTGATATACAGGGGTCTTTGGGGCCTTTTTCTTGTGAGTGAATTTGTGTTTGGAATTAATAAAATGGAACATTATTTACATACATATAATTTACAAGGATTTTATTTTGTCTATGCATGCGTGTAACATATGACACACATTTAGGCTACAAGTGTAGGGTGTTTGTAGTTTAGATGTTTGACGCGTATAGATGCATGTGTGAGCAAAATAAAATTGTTCATATAATCTAATACATATGATTTTCTTACTCCAACCCACCTCCACCCCCGGGGGGGGGGGGAAACCCGTAATGTATATGTTCTGTGCAGTGCATGTGATTGACAAAGAGATTTTGTAGCTTTGCCATTTGTTTTATTACTGGGAAATGTTTTTTAACCAGAAAGGTGGAATTTTGGGAAGGGCATGGGGGAGGCTGTGTCTGAAAAGATTAAGGAAATTGGTCCCTACAGCCGCGTCGAGCATTAAAAAGACTGATTCAACAACATGACTCCTTAAACAGTGCATCTCGTGACTGACCCATGTTTGCTCCTCTTGATTTCAGACAAGTATGCCGCCCCAACCCCTATACGATGTAATTCTTTTCTGGGGACCATCTTTAAGAACCACTTTATTATCAACATTAATATTGCCATATCCTGACCTATCAGTTGCAATTATGTACTCGTGTCGGCTATCCATCGTGCCGTGAGAACGGGTATATGCACGTTCGTCACGGAAAGGTACATAGTCAAATTTTAAAAGTCAAACAATCATTAAATGATCATAATTAAGGGAATATTTGATTGCAAATGTGAAATATTTCTTCAAATGACAATTACATTATTGATGTTCGAATTTCATAGGAAGTTCTATAGCGTATCTGACTCTGAGTGAAATTCACATATGAGGGCATTTTCATAGGTAAATTAAATTTCTCATACTGTTACAAGTTTCTAATACGTGGTTTCCTTATTAATCTTGTATGGTATCATATATATATATATACACACACACATTAAACACATCAACCGTATCATCAAATTTATTTTTATATAAATTTTGCATATATACTTTTCACAATGTCAAATCCATAAAGAAGATACATTAATTGAAAATAGAATTCACAGTCCTAGGTCACCCGACATGTTCTTTTATTGATTTTACATTAGAAAAAACACGTCACAACGGTCTTTGATAGTATTATTCAGACAATGGTTCCATAATTCAGGGATGAATTCTCTTCCAACGTACCCTCACATGTGTCTGGTACGTATAATAATGGAGAAATCCTCAAATCAAAAGTCGAACGTCTATCAAACAGCTGGTTAATTGGTCCACAATCAAGAAAAACAACCAGGCTGTGACAGAATTTTTGTCAGTGAAAGTTATACAACATTACCTTGCTGGAATGGCATCTAAATTTCAGCTTTGAGAACCTCAAAATGTAAATAACAAAATAATAATAATAAATAAATGAAAATAATTACTCTTAAGTGAGCGATTATACCCACGTCTCAACCTTGAGCACATACACTCTCAATATATCAGATCTATGCCTTCACGACAGAGAAACATGGTCCATGTATCTTTATTAATAGATTTTAATTTATACCCCTCCCTGAAATTCTTTCAGTTGTATAAAAAAAATATGATTATCTAATTTACAATATTATATTATTGTTACAGCATATCAATTGCAACCTTTTCAAAATTTGCTGTAAATCCACAACTCTTCAATATTAAGCCGTTCAAGTATAATAATATATATATATATATATTATATTACATATGCAATCGAAAATATAGCAAAATTTTAAATTTATGTTACTATAAACTCTGTCTCATAGTTGTAGTGACTTAGGACCAACTAGAGATTTTGATAATCGAGGGTGACAAAGACAAGACTCCTTTTATCATTTTTTTTTTTTTGAAATTGCGTCACTTAAGTGACGATCATGATGCCATATTTAGAATTTTATTATTGAAAAATAATAGGAAGTGATATATGCCAATCAAAACTTCTTCATCAATTTTTGGACCAGTTGAAGACTTAGAGCATGTCCTACTACACTGTGAATTTTTATAGATGTGGCAAATACAATAGAAATATAAGAGAAAATATCTCCAATGAAAATGGTTTGAATAAGTTATTCAATCTTTATATACTTATGTTTCAGACGAGAAGTCCACTTAAAACCACACATGCCCTCATCTATCTCCCTCTCTTGTATAAAAAAGTATCTCAAATGAAAGATGTGCACTCAGATTAAGTAATGTATCAGTACACATCAATTATTAGTTAAGAAGAAAAAAGATGAGAGAATTAATGTAAATAAAAAATGTCTAGAAGATTGTTTAGATGTAGACCACTAGCGTAGCTAATCGGTAATTTAGTGTTGTGTACTATACGGCTCGCCCAGTGGTAGAGCCACTTGGGGGCCAATAGGGTCCTTGGACACTATTGGCCATTGATTTTTTTTTTTGGGATGTGTGTGTGTGTGAGATTTGAGTATTTTCCCCCTTATTTTTACTCTTTTCTGTGAATATAATAAATTGCAAATATGGAAGTTAACGAAAAAGTTGAAACAAAAAATAATTAGTTTATTTACTTTATTGTTGGTTAAAGATAAGTATTCATTACACAGTTCTTTGTTATAAATAAAATTCAATTCTGACTTGACTTCAATATTGTAACCTGAGAATTTAAATGTGTCCAACCTATTTTCTTATGCAAAGTTTTAATGGGTTTAAATCATTAAACAAATAAGCTAAAATTTTGTTTTGTATTGAATTCAAACTAGAAAAACTTTCAAAGTTATTTTTGTTTGAGGTTATTGTATGATATTTCATGTTTATGTGAGTGAGATAATTGTTTCATTCCATATAAAAAGTATTATTATTCTTCTATTTTTATAAGTTTTGTTCTATAAAAAGAAAAAAAAAAGAAAAAT
>CAVNYN010205599.1:0-13728 GCA_963692815.1 Nyctanthes arbor-tristis | reverse complement strand
TATAGTGACAACTAGATGTCGTCCCTATAAATTTTAACCATTTTGTCATTAATTTTTTCAAAAAATTTTACCCGACCCACCTCCATTTGGACCGGACCGGACCCGACCCGCCACCTTAGCCCAACTTCATTTCTCTTGATAATTGATTGTTTTGCACGCATGAAGGTTTGATCCCATGACCTTCCCTCCAGAAGGATGCCGCCCTTCCAGCTGGACTAAGTGAATGTTCAATCCATTATTTGCATTTTTAATATATATTACCTTGTCACCGCTGTAGGTAGAACTTATAGCGGCGAGATCTTGTAAGTGCGATGTATAGCGGCGACATCAATTTGTTGCCGCTACAGCCAAAGCTGTAGTGACAAATTTTGGAGTCGTCGGAAATTTTTGTCGCAGTAGCCGATATTTCTTGTAGTGTTGATTTTAGTTGAACGATTTAAAACTTTCAAAGAAAAACTGTCCACATGTTCTAACAAAGTTATTGGATCCAGTATGAGTGATTGTGATTGGAAAAATTTATATTTAAAGACTGGAAGCAGGATTTGTCTCCATCTAGTCAGGAATATTCTTGTAAATATTCATAGAATATTTGCTGTGAAGGAAATATGACATCAATTTGGAGAGGTGTATCCGGTAAGAGGTTTTTCAAATTTATTGCACCTGAAAAAATGGTTTAGTTCTTTGTGAATTGGTGTAGGTAAAAAAATTCTCAATGGGCTTGTCTGGAAACTGTTAGTTGTTGCAACTTTCTAGTATTGTAGATTGACTGGCCACGTGAGAAATTATTGTCCATGTGGAGCAGGTTTGGCTACTGTTCAAACTTAGACAATTCGACTCTCTCGGTGTGAGGGCGATGGAGATGTGTTATGGAGTATGTGGGTACATATTCATGGTGTGTGGCTAGGTGCCATGGTAAAAGATATGTATTACTTTTAGCAGTTGTACTTACACACAAGCATTTGTCGAAATCACTAGAAAGGAATGCATTTAGATTTGTGTTCTGATTATCTTATATGTTATACTCCACTATCATTTCTTATCTATATTAATTAGAATACATATTTTGATGTTCGCTAAATTCTGTGACTAGAAAAAGAACCAACTCATAGTTTGATTTTTATTCAAACTTTTTGTTGATTTTTTTCTCTTAGAAACACGAAAAAAACTTTATTACAGAAATATTTTGCTCATTTAAGATTTTAATGTGACTTGCATTGATCAATGGATTTGGTTTCATTTGGTGCTTACATGAATGCATAACAATCTAAAATTGTTATATCTACATCATTTGCGTGCGGTTAAGCATCATTGACAAGGAGTAATTTGTTAATGAAAGTTGTAATATATTTAAAAAATATTATAAATCTATTTAGATTTTGTCATTTGGTTTGTTGATTCAATTTGACATTATCTCTATTCTAATGTAGGGAAGGATGGAGGTAGTATGCTCTTCAATTCTACCATCCATGAGTGGGTTAGAAATAACAATCCTTGTGCTGCAACATGTCTCGTGTTCTTCTTTCTTTCATACAATTACGTATTTTGGAGGATGCCAATCTTCTTTTTTTCATACAATTATGTATTTTGAAGGACGCCAATTCGACAATCGATGGGTCACGATATACAGGATTTGATCATTTGAATTTTACATTGTATCTTGGTTTAAATAACATAAAATCAATGTCATGTTGAATGGTACATTTCTCGTGATTTTTTTTCTTTTCCATACCTGCAGTATTCTATATTTCATTGGAAACAAAAATGTGGAAAACAAGTCGGAAAGATTGTGGAACAAAAATTGAAAAAAAGCTGGACTATAGGTTACATTATGTAAATAAATTCATATTGATTTTGACGAAAAATATAGATTTCACCTCTCATTTACTATGATCAACGAGCAAACAATTACATGCTTGTCTAATAGAAAATAGAATTATGTTTGAATTACTAGTTAGATATATGATAATCTTTAATTATTTAATTTAATGAATCAGAATTCGAAAGAAAATATAGAATTCACAATATATATGATATAAAAGAGAGTGCAACAAAAGAATTTCAAATCTCATGTGAATTCAAAAATGAAGAAGAAAATATGGTTATATAAAAATATTTTCTTCAAATTGCTCTCCATTTAGAATTCATGATGAGTTGGAGCAAGATTAATGTTGGGGGAGAAGCGCCAGGGGAAAAAACTCAGAGGGAAAAACCTATTTCTAAATAATGTGTAAGAGGAAAAAGTGGGGGTATGAATTAGACACGTGGTAGTATTTTATTGGATTAAAAGAGAAGCGGGAGTGGGGGGGGAGGGTGAATGGGGAGCCAAATTTGGCCCCTCATTTAGGTTTAAACATCCCCCCCCCAAACAAAGGTGTGTATCTCTTCCTTTTAACACACTATTTGGGTTTTTGAGGGATTTAAGTTTTTTTCCCCAACACTAATTGTGTTCTTAGAGATAGATACATGATAATGGATATATATTAATTGGCGGATTTGATAGATACTTGATAATGGATACGTATATTAGATTAACTGGATGATTTGTAGGTTTTTCAAATTTGAAATAATGCCAAAATTTACGGATTAGGATATGGAAAGCTAGAATTTAGGATTTATTTATTCTGAAATACATATTTATTTATGTTATTTTGAAATTTGTATAAATGATATTATTATATATGAAAAAAAAAAGATTTTGGAAATTTTAGAAATTCCACTTGATTTTTGAAAAGTGAAACTTGAAAGTATGGTTTGGGGTAATTTCCTCAAGAAAATACATGTGTTCTTTCTAGAAAGCAATCTGTATTTCCAGTAAACACATCATTTGTTGGGAGAAGACTTGCTTAAAGAATCATGATGAATTATATGAGTGTATATAGTCCAATGTCCAAAGGGGGAAAACTATGAAGAAAGGATTATTGTAAGGCTGGCCCTGGAAATTTAGGTGTCGTGTGTGGAAATACCAAATGATATTCTTTTTAATCAAATAGGAGTTATATTAGAAAAAATAAATCATACTCTAATCATAATATATCACATTAAAAACAATCATTTTTATTATGGTGCCATATTTTCTTATTGACTCGTTAGCTTTATGGTATGATAACTTTTTTTGTTTTGATTATTGATAATTAACGACAAATTTAGGATTTAACAGTAGGCATTCTTTAACTTTTTTCAAATAATAAAATAAATTTTAATTGTTAATCCAATAACTTTCGTAGATTTTTTTTTTTTTTAAAAATTGGTGTATCAGTCATGCCTATTTTTAAATGAATAAATCTTTGAAAAATCTTCAAAAATTTTAATGTGACTCGTATAATAAAAAATAAAAAAATACATTAGGACCCCTTAGATAATGAAGTCATGTACAATTGCACCACATGCATATCCTCAGCGAGTGAGTAGTTACTAATAAATTGGAGGGACTTACGTTCCTCCATTAAAATAGTCACAGTTAAATTTATATATTTAATTGCACATTGCATCTGAATTGAAGTTGAGATGGAAGATTAAAATTAAGTACGAGTCCACATATTTTTTCAAGTATTTGAATCCCATATATCATAAAAAAGGAAATAGCTTATGTGTTCAGTGTTCTTTTATGTTTTTGAAGCACCAAAACACTCGTCATGCCCCCAAAAAAAAAAAAAATTGATATATAATGAAAAAAGTAACAAATGTTGGTTTTGACATAGGTATCGTTACGCTTTGTGATTAAGTTTTACTAATTTAATCAATAAAAGAAGTAATATGACACACAAATGAGAACTACCGTTGAAGGAAAAAAGGGGGAAAAATCATAAAATTGGAAATTTCAGAATGGGATTACTCTTCCATGTTTGGATAAGAAGAATCCCCCAAATGAATGTGATCTCGTCATGACAACAGGACTTGTACCACTACATCTTCTCCTATTCTTTTCATATAATGGCGTCTCCGACGTCCCGATATCGCTCGAGAACCGGCACTTTCCCGTTTGATCATTTTTCTTCCGATTAGTTCTCGAAAGATATGAAAGATCTCCTTCCAAGCCAAACACACGACTACCGTCGAATTTGATCAATGAGCTTCCAATTGCTTCTTCTATGTTTAATATATCAGCTATTGACAACTGATGTTCTGATATATAGTCCATCGATACCGATCTTCTATTCTCAGTTGCAGTGTCTGTAATGTCTGAATTTCTCCCCAAAGAATTTTGTTCTTTTCCTTGTAAAGATTCATCCTCTCTGATATCTATCTGTATATCAGCTATTGTAGCTGAATTCTCGGTCTCAGCCAGGCCCCAGGGTCGAGTTTCGTTATGATCAGGAGGAGTTTCGGTAATCTGATGAGTCGATGGGGGAGAAAATGGATTTGTAGAAGCGATATTAGCTCGACAGATGGGGCAATTTGAGTGAGACTTCAGCCACGTATCGATGCATTGAACATGGAAAGCATGGCTGCATTTTGGTAACAGCCTTAGGCTCTCATTTTCTTCGAACTGACTGAGGCAAACCGAACAATCCGTGCTGTCGATCAGTCCATCTTCTTTCTTGTATTTGAATATTGTAATGGACTTGATCACATCCTCATCAAGTCCATTTGTGGGCACATACCAGAACTCATGATCTGGATGCCCCTGATTTTCTTCAATTTCCGTGTGCTCTTCCGATCTGTTCGATTCTCGAGACTCTCTTCCTCTTGATGATGATAATCTGTAGCCACAATACTTCGATATGATCACATAGTAAGTAATTAGGAGAACGGCACTTGACAAAATGCCCATAATGGTGATGACTAAGGGCGAAAAATTCGGCCCCGAGTCATCGTTGAGGAATTCATCAGAGGGAGGAGGAGGAGGAAAGATGCGGTAGCACCACTGTGGGCAATACAAACTACAAAAACCCTGAGAACAATCCTTACTGTTTACATATGGAACCCAAGTATTAGGGTTGCCGATAGACCCCATTTTCGTTACTCAAAACCACCAGTGGAGCAGGCACGGAAGTTGCTAAACACTCGACTTTACGCTCCAACAAATGAGCAAAGAATGCACTGTTTACATGAAGAAAAGAATGAAAACTCGAAGAAAAAACTTAAAGGAGTAGAGAAGTAAAGCTATGATAGAAAGCTAGGAAAAGAAACACCAAGAAAATGCTTTGATTGGAATTCTTTTTCTTTTGACTAAAGTGGGCTCAAAGTTGGTTGGAAGATTTATCAAAGTACTCTCAACATTCATTAACTACAAGAAATAAATGTGTTAATAATGCTCTACAATTGTTGAAGCCGTTTAGAGATACGTAAATTATTGCACGCCTTTTTTGATAAAGAAAAGTGAAAATGACAAATGAACTTGCTTTTGAGGTTCAATAGCTTTTACTTTATCTTTCGTTCTTGTAGGCGGAGGGGCGGCGTGGCTAGGTTACGGGGTCCATGACGAGCATGTATATTATCGATTGTCTTTCACAATGGTCTCCAACTTTATAACACGAGAATTTTAAAACCATCCTATAATACCATATACAATCTAAATAGAAAATAGAATGATTAAAAAATAGTACATTTGACTGCCACAAAATATGTGGATGTCACATGTCTCTATTTTCAATTGAAAACAGCGCAAACCCCTATAGGTCACAAATACTCATGTTAGAAAGTTGGTAAATTATATTTCAACGAACAAACCAAGTTTTTATCAAATGACTGAATATTTGGACAAAAAGAAAGAAAGGAAAAGTAGAGGAATCTTGATCAACAAGTCTTAAAAAGGACAAAAAGTAAAGATTAATACAAGTGCTTATCTTCCACATATGTTAAATTCAGAACCCCTCTTTTCCTTAAAAGTTCAAAAATCCAGCATCTTCAATTTCTCCTGCATTATACATTTATACTTTTGGTTTCAAGTTAAAATTCTTGGGCGGTCAATGAAGTTATTATCACAATATATTCTTGATCAAAGAAACTGCTGATATAGGTGGAAGGGGTAAAGATAAAGTAAAAATGGAAAAAGATGGTTATTTCTTTTAAACGACACGGTTCAGGGAAGATATCATAGGCCAAGAGTTTAGACAGAGTTGCCTAGTTTTTACTAGACGAGGAGATATAATTAGCCTTAAGCATAACCCTCAGCAACAACTCAACAGTCGAGCAGGAACTGAGCCTACAGAAACAAATTAAAATCTTTGCAATAGAAATGAATCAAGACAAGTATAAGGTGAGTTCAGTTAATGAGCAAAACAATAGAGCATGATCTAACTGCGGATGATACAACTAGTTTTCCTTATGATAGAGGAAAAAGAAGTACAGATAAACCAGGTCCACCCATGGAGTAGCCAGCATTCAGCCTTAAATATACACCAGCTTTCTTGCAAGTATTACAATAACCTTATTGTCTATAAGTAAATATGCATGGAAAATACAGAGCACAGAGAAATGCTTTTGCTAGTGTTTCTATTTTACAAAATCTTAAACTCTAATTGCAAATTAAGTTTTATTATTCTTAGGTAAAGAAATTAATCGGTAAATTTCTGGTATATTTGGTTGACATCCAATATAGTTGATCTCTGCATACTACCCCAATTTCGTGGTCTGTCTTGAAGAATCAGGTTTCTGTTAGTTTTCTGGAAGTTCATTTCTTCTTTCTACAATCTTATGTCTAAAGCTTAAAGCAGATGGAGTTCAGAATTATCGAGGATGATTTGATGTGTTCAAATCAGCAGAGCACTAGAGAAACAGTTTGAAACAAAGATCATTTAGATCAATGTCAAGCAAAGACATGAGGACAATGGAAGATCACAATTCTAATATCTATAAGAGTGATTAAAATCCGTTTGTCAGGACACATTCTGTTAGGTTGTTGACAACAAATTACCCGTATCAGATTTATACCTACAAAGGAAAGAAATATTTTTAGTCCATCGTTGCAAAAATATTAGCGATATAAACTAAAAAATCAGGGCACATGAAGCAACAGAGTCAATTCTGTACAGTAGGCCAAAAGGGCGACTTCATGGTACTATCCAGAATATTTGAGAGATGAAATATACATTATATTTCACTGTATATTTCTTTTTTTATCTACATACAAAACAGCATTGGAAAAGGTACAATCTTATACCGGTCTATGGCTCCTCTGGTTCTTCATTTGTTTCTTCTGCCTGATTTTCAGATACATCAGCATTCTTCACACTGAGCTTCAAACTTATTGGTCTACCCAACAATTCCTGCATTAATTAATAGCATTGTAACATAAAATGTACCCTGAAACAGAAAATATATTGTAGACACTTGAAAGAGATGACATCTCTGCATCTATGAATCAAGTATCTACATAGAAAGCAACTGGAGTTTTTGCACTTAAAAGTAACTTCTGCATGCATGAAAGTGCCCAGTAT
Source organism: Nyctanthes arbor-tristis (assembly GCA_963692815.1). Classification (NCBI taxonomy): domain Eukaryota; kingdom Viridiplantae; phylum Streptophyta; class Magnoliopsida; order Lamiales; family Oleaceae; genus Nyctanthes; species Nyctanthes arbor-tristis. Next base: position 6,349 of record CAVNYN010205599.1, on the reverse strand, counting down.
AAACTATAAGTATCTATTGTCACATTTATAGATTCTTTGCAAATTGAACTATCTAGTCTCCAGGATTTTAAGCAAGATTAGTCATGAAAACAAAGGGTACAGGAAAAAGCCACCAATATATAAGGCTACGGAGAGGCATTTTCCCTGCCATTAAAACAATCTGTGAGAGAAAAGTAACAGTAAATAACTGTTTTTACTTGAATCAATTATTAGACCCAATGAGCGTAGCTGATCATCCTTTCATGATAAGATGCAAATGAGATCAACCTTTTTTTTTTTTTTTCTTTTTCTTTTTCATTTTTTTTTTCAGTTCTAAGAAAGCAACTTAGAATTCACAAATTGTTGGGATTTTGCAATAAGAATTTCAACTTACTCTAATATAAGAAAGACATGTTGGGATTTTGCAGAAGCTAGATACCAGGGGAAAAAAGGCAAGCTGAATTTCATCTACAACTTTTTGCAAAAGTTGCCTTGGTACATTCTTTTTGACACTTGTATATGCCTCACTTCTTATAATGCTTCAAGACAGCAATTTAGGCCTCTATTTGTAGTTCACAATGGACAAGTTTAGATGCCTTACAAGGACTATGGCAGGGGTAAAAAAACTTATCTGTGAATTTTCCAATGATATTAATGGTTATTTGCAGAGATTGACTTTAGTTTCTCAAATTTATATGATATACCATCTTAATGGAGAAACAGACCAATAACTCATTTAAAAACAGCTTATTCAAACTGAAGTTTCATCAAGCATAAGCGAAATGAAACCTAAATGACTAGTACTTCCAGAAAGAAATGAAGAAGCTTCCAGTATATGATGACCTCTTCACAAGAACAAAGAGAAATAGGAAAGGAAAAAGGTTAGACCATTCTTCATGGTCATGCACAATCACTTCCATGCCAATGAATGTGAAAGTGTCAAGTATACGGAATAATATGTTGAAAGAATCAAGTATTTGTGCTAATTGGTAACCTAAAAATTCATTTTTATCCATGCAAAATTTTTCTTTTTCTAAATTAAATAAATACAGCATAAATTGCTTAGTTTTAGTACGGTGACAAAATGTGCTCCAAAGCCATATTTTTCGCCTGAGATTTTATCTTTTCAAAACAAAGAAGTTCAAGAAATCCATGTTTGTTGGAAATTTTATAGCTAGGGATTGCTTAAGAAATGCAACTAAGTAAACTAAACAATACACATTAAATATCTGATAATTTCAATGCAAAAATCACCAACTCATTAATTTGACAGAGAGTGCCAAATAGGTAATTTATGCTAAAGGGCAAAGTATAACAATAAAAATTCAAAACAATATTTAAGAAATAAATGTGAAAAAGGATTAAAAAATTAAAGATCATTATGATTATTGGATTAAGTGAACTAGAACAAGTACGGCCGGATTAAAAAAAACACAAGACTAGGAAATTCGGGTATATAACACAAAGTGAATATGATTCACCTTTCCGTCTAAAGCAGTAATTGCGGATTCTGCTTCCTCCTTTGTGGCAAAAGACACAAACCCATATCCAGCTGATCTTCCAGAACCCTCAAAGACAACTCTAGCTGAAACAGGACTAAAGTTTGCAGAAAAAAATTCTCGTAGATTATTTGACCTCACTTTCCATGCAAGATTAGACACATACAGCCTATGACGTGTCTCTGCAGATGCAGGAGCAGGTGGAGGAGGAGGAGGAGGAGGAGGAGGAGGAGTGCGTGCAGGTCTTTTGAATTTCTTGGAATATTCTAACCTGATGATCCTACCAGACAATTCCTGTCGGACAGAGTTCATTTCATGTAATGAAAAATGTATCAATGAATATTATTCTGAGAACATGTGAAAGACATACAGAACTCATTTTTAAGAACATAAAACTTTGAAATCTTCTCTCCCTAGTTTGAAAATTTTATCATGTCAAAACATGAAATATTCATCAAAGTGGCCAAAGATCTCTGCTTCCCTGCAAAACCAAACTGTTTGTTCTTATGATTTGAGGTAGTAAAAAACTTGACAATGCATCATGCATTGAAAATTTAACTTCAGATGTGACAAACTATTACTCAGTCGAACTGGTGTATAACAGTAGTAGGTTGAGAACATCTTAAGTTGCCTGTCAGCTGGCAATATTAAAAAGTTGTACTCTAATAGCAATTTTCATGGCAATGGCAACACAAATAAGAGAGATTCTTCTCTTATTATCATCTTCAGCCAATCATCTTAGCACACAATCATGGTCTTGTTAATCCACTAGTGGTTGCAAATTAAAGTAGCCTGTATTAGTTCCAGCTTACCAACACTAACCGCGATCCTTGGCAGATGGAAGTTGGTAATTTTCCTAACAATTATATTTGATATCATTAGTTGCTATATAGTAGAGTCAACCCTTGTCCTATCTAATATAATTTGTTCATTGAGAAGTTGTTCAGCAAAAACCTAGAGCTTGTTTGAAGCTCTTTATTTTTGCAATTTATAAAGGGAATTTATAGTGAGTGGAAATGAGGGATGGAAATTTAATTGAAGTTTGAAATGTGTGGTGATTGTTGAGTAGTTGTCAAATCAAGATTCAAATCATGGTAGGTGAATTTATAAAGTAACCAGTTCACAGTAATCATGACCGGAATAGAGTATGAAATGAAGAATCTTATGTTTCACATGAAATGAAAACTGTTATAACCTGCAAATTGGTTTACCCAAGGATAGAAAACTTCTAAAGAACTATTTATCTGATTAGCATAATAAGACTCTGCTGAATGAAAGAGTTGTAGAAAAATTCAGAGATAAAATTATCTGAAATTTTATGTAAAGAAAAGTACTTACGGAAGAATCAAATTTATCAATTGCAGCCTGGGCCTCTTCACCAGAAGCCATTGTCACGAACGCAAATCCTCTATTTTTCCCATCTTTATGCTTGATAATCTGAACTCCCACACAAAAATGAAAAAAAAATAGAAACACAATATTTATTTAGAATAACCTCTCTATTAGAACATATGCCGGCGTAAAACTTATAAAATGCCAGTATTAACAAAAAAGGGGCAAACATTTCAGACCTCAACGTCATTGACAGTTCCACATTCACCAAATAAGTTCTTTATATCTTCAACCGAGTAAGACCAGGGCAAATTCAGCACAAATAGCTTCCTTCTTTCATTAATTTTCTGGGTTTTCTCTGCATCTTCTTCCACAATCACACTTCCTAGAGTTGCGCGTAATTTGAAGCTTGGGCTTTCGCGGGGTTGAGGAGTTGAGAGAAGAGGGAGTGAATAAAGCGGGAATTTGACGGACAGAGTAGAATTGTACGTAGAAAAATAAGGATTCAAGCAGGATAAGGATTTCTTACATGATTGGGACTTGAGACATGGATAGGAGAAGAAAACGGAGAATGAAGCCTCCATTGCTGCTGCAGCCATTTGGTTCCACAATTGGCAACCCGAAGGAAAGTAACTGGAAACGGATGGAGTTTGAATATCTATCCGTAACTGAATTCCACCGCAGCATCAAAGCAGATGTCGATGGTAAAATGCCTTTTAAACCCTTCATTAGCCGCGTCTGTCTAATCAAACGGATCTATTACACTAGAGAATAGCTTCATTTGCCAGCCGCTTATCCGAGAGTTATATCCATCTGCGAGAGGGTGGTGGGGTTACACTACCACTGTTACTGATGGCCAATAACAACACCATGTAAGTAAGGTGGCGGGGTTACTCCCTCCCCAAGGGCCAGTAACAGCCTCCATGTAAGTTACACCGTCACCCTCACGTGGGTGAATAATTTGGCGCTTATCTCTGTTAACCATCTATTTCCATCGTAGAAATTGGTACGACCATCCAAGCGACTTTTCGACCTTCAAACCGTTGCTTTTTTGAGTTTGATAACCAGTGTAATTTTCTAGGCATTAGTATTTTTACGTGAAGCAAATTTCAAATTTAATTTGAATGGTACTAATGTTAAATAGCTGCCAAAAAGTTTCTAACACTTTAATTAATGATTAAATATACACATTTGGATGAAAATGCAAACAAATTCAAAGGTTGGGACTTATTAATCCAAATTTAAAATTTGAGAACCGAATTACAAATAAAAGCAAAGGTTGGGGACCTTTGGTGCAATTTACCGTAAATTTAATTATCATCCCCGCTTGCTTTTCTTTTCTTTTAAAGTTTGTACAAGGAAATTAGGGGCTGCAACATTGGCCTTTCACTTGAAAAGAAGTGGCTGGGATCTGTCTCTTTAAAGCACAAATGTCCTCTAAGTACGCTCTTTCACATGACTGGAAGTTCAATTTGTGTATTGCCCTTATCGCATTTAAGGAATGTGATTCAATACAAGACCCTCGGTTCCCAAATTGAAGTGCGAACTCCTTTCCTTCAATGTAGCTAGACATTCCCCCACATATGGATCATATTTCCCATCAATTCTTTGACAAAAGCAAGCAATCAAATGACCCTAATCATCCCGGCAAATGATACCAATCCCAAAATTATTTATCTCATGCTTGACTGCAACATCCTCATTGATCTTGAATTTATTTGTTGGAGGTTTACTCCACTTCCTACCTAGTGTTGATTGTTGTGCATCTTCTATAAGATCACCAAGGCAGTATTGCATGGACTTAAATTCTCTTAAGTATGCAATAGCGTGCTTGACAATGGCCGATGCACATAAGTTAACTCCTTAAAACATGATGGTTCTATATACACCAACACATCCTAGCATTGAAGTATTAAATGAAGCGGTTTAGATCGTAAAGTTCACAGCTGAACTTGAATTTTTTTCTTATCATTTTTGATCCAATAGAGATCATGATATCAATGGAACCATCGCACAAACAAAGGAAATTTGGGTCTCATCAGCGGTCTAAGTTTGTTTTGAGGTAGTATATCTCTTGGAAAGAGATAATATAAAGTGATAGAGAGATTTAACGAATTCATCTAAACATATAAAAGATTTTATTACAAGGTTGTTGTCATGACATGATAGTGATGATAAATCTATATGTATTACATACAATAGATGTTAGATTTGTTTGGATGGGATTCTGGTGTTGCAATCTTTGTTGAACATTGATGTGCATAGACACCCATTAATTGTTATATTCAAATGGCAGATGTACATGGCCTTGTGCTTAGAGCCCATGCAACTTAGGGGTCCAATTGCATGGTTTTTTTCCCTCTTTGTTGTATGAAACCTACTTATTATACATCTACATTTTTATATATAACATATATCTTCTCTAAATTTATTATTTTATCTCTCTCTAGTATATTTATTATTTTAAAATCCAATCTCCTAATTTTTTTCTTCTTCTCCAATATGTATTTTATATAAAATTTGTTTGTTTTCACAGTCCAAACCATTTAGAGAAAAACTCAAATTACTAGAAAAATATCAAACTTTTATCGTTTTATTATTTCATGATTGGTGAATTATCAGCCAACTTTTTCATTCAACAACATAGATTGTTATTTTGTTTAGTTATCACTGAATAATAATTAGTATTGTTGTAGACTTTTCAACTCTATTTGTAGCCCATTATTAAAGGGGTGGGAAGGTTGATCACTACGAGGGCCTATTTTTTGAATGTCGCTTAGGGCCCTGTAGACTGCAGGTCTAGCCCAACAGATGTATTATTGAGATAAAGGTTATCTTATAAAATAATAGAGTCCATAGAATAAGATTATAATAATTTATTAATCTCAAGGAGTTGTGATTGTGAGACGTAAGTTATATACTTATTCTTAAATTATCCTTAGTCAATGTAATAATGACATACATATATCATTATTGCTAATAGGCTAGCATGTATCACAATTCTTTCTTATGAAGAAAGTAACTGATCTCACGAGTTAAGATGCAGGGACATCCGAATGGACACATGGACATATTATTAGTTGAACATGTATTGAATGACCGGCCTAGAGATAACACATGGTAAATTATCCAAGCGTCAGTGGTTAATCTCTAATGGAGGGTTGCGTAATTGGTCATTTGACTTGAGGTTACCATAGAATCTTTTCTGATGATCGGACATTAGATGCGACTCGAGCTATGAGTTATCAGGAAAATGCCTTATAGGTATAATAAAAATTGCATGAAGGTTGTGAGTATCCAAGATGAGGATTCGTCACTCCTGGATAATGGGAGATTATAACCTGCTTTTCGCCTACTTTGGTTGATATAAATTCATCGGCCTGGGTGAAGTTAGGAGCTGAAAATGTTTCATGATAACTTAGTTTGATCAACAAAGAGTTAAGGTGAATAACATGATTGGTTGCTATGAGATTGACGTATTTCCATAGCTCTTAACCGATTGGGTTATATTGACGAAGAGATTATATTTCCATGGTAAC
>CAVNYN010205597.1:0-12792 GCA_963692815.1 Nyctanthes arbor-tristis | reverse complement strand
TTTTATTATTCAAAATTTAAGTTCAAAAGTCATTCTTAATTAGTGGCAGCAGGACTTTTGGCAATAGTAAACCTCAACGCAGTGCCATGGATAGAGGAGGTACTAGAGATGCCCAAGAAAATGGCAGTGCCACCGTCGATGTTTAGATCAAGTAGACCCGAAGGTTGACAAACTTTCTCCAGAGCATCTGGAAGTATGTAAAACTTGGCTACCATTTGTTAGCTCTTTGCATAGTGCCCCTCATGATTATCATTTTGATTAAGGCATCCCAAATGAACACCAAAGATGCCACTAGAATTACAAACGTCTATTGCTCTACCCCTTGCCCTACTGTGATGGCAACACACCCCTTCAGCACGTCCCTCCTCCCTACTTGACGCTGCCATGGCAATGACCATGGTGGTGGAAATGACTATGTGGTATACATATATGAAAATTCAAATGATGATGATGGCTGGTTTTCTGATCTCCAGTACCTGTAGTGACCGGAAAATTTTAAAAATTTTAAACTTTACATTTTCCAATTTTTAGTCACGTCACTACCAAAATTTATCGAATTTAATTCTGAAACTTAATTTAATTTATTCATAATAAATATTTATCTTAATTAAGAAATTTCAATTTATTTAATTAATTACCATTAAAGTAAGTTAAGCATAATTCACATTTATACAAAATTTCCTTTTATTCAAATTTACAATTTCTACAAGTTTAGTTAATTAGTACCTTAATCAAACTCTTAGTTCTTAATCCAAAATCAATATAATTAAACCTTGGATTATGACTTTTTCCCATTTTAGTAACACTAATTTAAACCCCCAACCCCATACAACCCTATGCCAAAATAACTCCTATAAACTCCCCTCCAACTCCACTCTCCCAACAGCCCCTCCAACAGCCACCAAGAGGTCTGCCCCTTCTCTTTTCTGCCTCCCAACAGCCCCTCTTCCCCCTCTCTATCCTCAATGAATTTTGCAAGCACACATTCAACAACATACATTAGGAAAGACACAACACAAATTTAGCAATACATTTAGTCACAAACTTCTTATACACTTAGCAATACACACACCCAAGCGGCCACAAATTCCTCCTTCACAAGGAGACACTGCTTCTTCACCAAACATAGAGTATCTACACATACATATACACACAAACAACTGCCTATCTTTGCCAAGAACACACAGCCACAAACTTCTGATTTTTGGTGTGTGTGTCATTGGTAGAGGATGAAGGCAATGTCACCACCACCATCACTACCGCCTTGTGCCAGCCACCGCCGGCTGCCCCTCCACTGCCGCAATGTCACCACACATATACACACACACACACACATTTCACAAATTTTCTGGTTTGAAGCATTACATTGATAAAACAAGTAGCAAAAGGAAAATGGCACCAATGGTACTCCCATCGTGCACCGCCAACACGCACTGCCACCACCGCCAACTGCCTCCCCCCACTACCGCAACCACCACCACCATATTTCACCCCAAAAAGCTCCACATTTTGACTCACCACTCACCCAAAAACCTAACCCAAACTTTTACCCTTATTTTCATGTCAAAATCTCAGCCTTTTGCTTCGAAATTTGGGGCTGAGCGTCATGTCCAGCGCTGCTTCACCAGCGAGGGAGTCGATGAATCCGGAGGCTCCCCCCTTCCACCGATACCCACTGCCCCTCTCCTTCCTCTGTTCTGTCGAATGGATAAGGGATTGAAGGAACAATTTTATTATTTTAAATTTTAACTCCAAAGTTTTGTATTGTGTCATTTAAGCACTAAACTTTTTATTTAGTTTAAATGAGCACAAAACTTCTGATTTCTTCACTTTTGGCCCTCATACTTTTGATCTCTTTTGGATGGGCCCAGAAATTTATGTTTTATTCATTTTAACCTATAGACTTTCATTTCCAGTTATTTTAGTCCTTTATTTTGAGGATTCTTTCAAGTTAGTTTTAAATGTTTATGAGATTTTAATTTTAGTTTATATTTAACTTTATTTATTTAAACCCATAAATTAGTTTATACATATTTTAATTTAAGCTCCATTTTATTAAATATGATATTTAACAACTTTAATTATTTAAATTATAATTTTTGGATTTATTGAATTTTTAAGATTTCTAAATTAGTTTAATTAAACTCATATATTTTATACCCAAATCTTAGTTAATCCTTGATTTTCTAGTTTTTCCTAACTTATGGGTTTTAATCACATTAGGCACTACACCTTTAAGTATTTTATACAATTATTTTATTATAACTTCATTTAAAATAATTCCTTTCATAAAATAACTCATTTTAGCAAAAATCCTAATTTGAGTTTCATATTCTTTTGTAGGCGAGGAGTAAAGAATAAGTAGTAAGCTCTGCCTATTAGCTCGACTCGGTGGAATTTTGAGGTAGACTCTTTCCTAAGATATTTTCTCAAAAATAGTGCTAATATTAATTGATTGTTCTATAGAATGCATATTTATATGTGACTTATGTTCTTATATATATATTTGCATGAGCTTAATTGCTTTATGCTTAGGACGAGACGAGACTTGACTTTTGCATATGCTTTATTGCTATGCACAGATTTTGCATACATGCTATGATGTTACTATGCGCGCTAGTATTTATATGCCTTTGGGCATGAGACGAGAGTCGAAAACTTGCATTTACCATACGATGCTTGTTTTCGAGTAGAGACTTATGAGATATGATTTGCATGTTAATATGTATGTTTGTAGTATAAATTGGTTAATATTGCGCTGAGTCTACTGAGTATTTCTTTGAAATACTCACCCCCTTTTAAAATTAATATTTTGCAAACTGGGAGTCGGAGGAGACGCCTTGAGCAATGGTGGCTTCCAAAATAAATTAAATTAGCCTTATTTTGAATTATTCAAACTTTGTTTAAGTACTTGGAAACTTTTGTTGATTGATTGATTCAAACTTTATCTAAGTACTTGGAAAACATTTGAAGTCATATGAAGCAGTTGACTGTCACCGATGATTATCTTTTGTATGATCACTTTTGAATCAGGATATTTTCCACATTTTATTTACTCTTGATTCATTTTGATTTATTTTATTTAAAAGAGAAGAGAGAAAAATTTAACGACGTCTCAGGCGCCGAGAGCCCGGGGCGTCACAGCTTGGTATCAGAGCGGGGTCGATATTTCTATAGACCCGCAGAAATTTGTCTAATGATTTTTTTTAAAAAAAATTTAAATTATTTTCAAATTTAAGAATTTTGGAAGTGCCATTGCCATCACTCCCTCCGCCGTCTCTGAAGGTAAAGAAAGATATTTATTTTGAGAAAATGTTTATGCTGAGAAATTTGGGTACATGTTTGAGATATGATGCTATGAATTTTGAGATGAGAAATATATTGTACCCTATTTAAGAAGTAACCAAGTCGAGCATAAATGGGAATGATTCTAGATAAACCACGTGAGACTAATCAAGAAATGATTTTATGTTACATTTATTTATTCGTTTTAGTCCACGAGAACTTACTAGAGATAATGGAAAATTTTACCTGACTGGACTTTGTTAGCGAATTTTCAGACATGGTTTAGACTAGAGGTATGTGCGAGAGGGTTTTTGCAATTTGGGATAGATACTTGTCATTTGAGTTAGATCCAGTAGGACTATGTCAGAGAATATCTTGGCTTACTGCATGGCACGTCATGATGCCTTATCCTGTGACTTACCTATTGACAATGCGTTCTCTATTGGCCACCTGATATCCGTATTTCCTGAGGTATATGGACCTTCCCCATATGCACCCGGTATACCTGAGTACTCCCTAGCACTCCACCACCAGGATTTGGGGGTTGGCTCGATGAGTAGAGTAGGTAGTTGGAAGGAGTAGTAATGGAAGTTGTATCAGCATCAATGGTTATATTTAAATCTCAAATTAAACTGGTTGACTTAAGATGTTATCTCGCCTTTTGTACTCCTCATTGAAGGATTTTAAATGTTAATGAAAACATGTTTCCTTTCCTTTCTCCGTCAAACTATTTATGATGATATATGTTTCGTTTTTTGAATTGCAAATAAAATAAATTTGGTTTTTGCCATGGGATGTATAGGAAATGCCTCCACGAGGCGAATCTCAAAACAACATAATCAGGGAGTTACTCCAGGCAGTACTAGAGTAGAGACAGAATGCACCTGCTGCGCCAGTGGCCCCAACCATGTCTATGGTTGAACAATTTCGCATGTGTAGATCACCCAGGTTTGAGGGAGGCAATGACCCCTTAGTCGCAGAGGAGTGGCTTAGATCTCTGGAGAAAATATTCTAACATATCTCATGCCCTGATGATCAGAAGGTTCTGTGCCCTAAGTTTATGGTGGAAGGTCATGCTGGCTATCGGTGGGACTCTGTCTGTAGGACCAAGACTCTGGAGGAGCCGAAGAACTTAATTTGGGAATAGTTCAAGACCGACTTGATCAACAAATACTTTCCCCAGGCCCTGCGAGATCAGAAGGAGTCTGAGTTTCTAAACCTGAGGCAAGGAGACATGGACATCACTGATTATGAGAGAAAGTTTGAGGAACTCTCCTGCTATGCCCCGCACTTGACAAGCACTGAGGCCATGAAGGCCAGAAGGTTTGAGAGAGGCCTACGCCCTGATATCCGTCAGATTGTGTGCTCTCACTCCTTGCCCACTTACGGTCAAGTTGTGAGAATGGCTCAGACTGTGGCTTATTCTGGTCCATGATCCAGTGGACAAGGAAATAGAGAAAAGCAATAAAATCAGGGCAAGAGAATGTGGTATGGGCAGTCTCAGAATCAGAACAGGAATTTTGTACCAAACAAGAAGCCAAACACTCAGACTGCTAGGAGACAGCCTAGCAATACTTTTCCTCCGTGTCCCACTTGTAAGAAGATGCACAAGGGAGAATGCTTGTGGGGCAAGGGAGTCTGCTACAAGTGCGGTCAGCCAAGCATTTCGCATCAAGCTGTACCAGTGCACCTGCTCGGAGCAGTGATCAAAAGAAGAACATGGAGTAGGCTAAGAAAGAAAAGGCACGAGTGTTCGTTATGACCAATGAGGATGCTGTGGATGATGTTAATGTGATTGCAGGTATACTAATTAATTTTAAGTATTCCTGTATATGCTTTATTTGATCTTAGGAGTTAAGAAATTCCTAATATGATAATCATAACATGATAACAGGTATACTGTCTATCTCTAGTATCCCTGTATATGTTCTGATAGATTCAGGTGCCACACATTCTTTTATCTCAGTTTTATGCCTAGCTAGATTGAAATTAGTAGGCGAGAAAGTGGGTAGCACTCTGGAGGTTAGTATACCATCTGGTGGGACCATCAATACTGATAGGGTGGCCCCAGATATCCTAATTGACTTTGATGGGTTGGTGCTAGAAGCAGACCTGAATGTGATTGAGATGAAAGACTTTGACGTCATCTTGGGCATGGACTGGCTAAGTAATAATCGTGCTATTATCTTGTGCCATGAGAAGGAAGTGGCATTCCTGAAAAATGGGGAGGATGTATTTAGATTTTATGGCTCGAAAGTGAAGGCACTCCTCCGTCTTATTTCAGCCATGCAAGCAGAGAAACTTCTGGCAAAAGACGGTTGCCAAGAGTACCTGGTTAGTTTGCAGGGTGGACTATCTGAAGAGATCGCCCTTGACTGTGTGACGATTGTCTGTGAATATGCAGACGTATTTCTTGAGGATCTACCTGGCCTTCCACCGGGTAGGCAGCTTGAGTTTTCGATTGAGCTAGTTCCTAGAGCTACACCAGTTTCTAAGGCTCCGTACCGTATGACACCTAGGGAATTGCAGGAATTGAAAATCCAGTTGGAGGAATTGCTAGAAAAGGGTTTTATCAGGCTAAGTGTTTCCCCATGGGGAGCACCGGTATTGTTTGTCAAGAAAAAGGATGGCAGTATGAGAATGTGCATCGACTACCGAGAACTTAATAAGCTGACGATAAAGAATAAGTATCTTCTTCTGAGGATTGATGATCTATTCGATCAGCTGAAGGGTGCTGCTGTGTTTTCAAAAATCGATCTGAGATCTGGTTACCATCAGCTAAAGATCAAGCAGTGGATATACCAAAAATAGCTTTCCAAACTCGATACGGGCACTATGAATTTACAGTAATGCCGTTCAGTCTTATTAATGCCCCCGCAGCATTCATGGACCTGATAAATCGAGTATTCCACTAGTATTTGGATAAATTCGTCATCGTCTTCATCGATGACATACTGGTTTACTCGAGGGATCCAAAACTACATTAGGAACACTTGAGGACTATGCTGGACACATTGAGGTCAGAGAAGATGTATGCCAAATTCAAAAAATGTGAATTTTGGCTTGAGAGAGTTGGATTTCTTGGCCACATTGTCACGACCAGAGCCATTGAGGTTGATCCTTCTAAAGTTGAAGCCGTAACAAATTGGCCGACCCTTGCTAGCGCTGGAGATGTAAGAAGCTTTCTAGGATTGGCTGGGTATTACCGAAGATTGATAGAGGGTTTCTCCAAAATAGCAGGACCTATGACTCAGCCGACTAGAAAGGAAGTTAAATTTCAGTGGTCAGATCAGTGTGAGCAAAGTTTTCAAGAATTGAAGAAAAGGTTAATTTCAGCTCCAGTTCTGACTATACCTGATGGCACTGAGGGTTTCGTCATTTACACAGATGCCTCCAAACATGGGTTGGGGTGTGTACTGATGCAGCACGGGAAGGTGATAGCTTATGCTTCAAGACAGCTAAAGCCATATGAGCAGAATTATCCGACTTATGACTTAGAGCTTGCAGCAGTAGTGCATGCCTTAAAAATTTGGCGCCACTACTTGTCTGGGAGTAAATGCGAGATCTACACTGATCATAAGAGTTTGAAATATTTCTTTACTCAAAAGGAGTTGAACATGAGACAACGTCGATGGCTTGAGTTGGTGAAAGATTATGACTGTGATATCCTTTACCATCTGGGTAAAGCTAATGATGTTGCAGACGCATTAAGCAGGAAGAATGCTGGATATTTATTAGCATTGGGAATGGTGCAAGACCAGCTAATTCGGGATTTCCAAAACTTGAGGATTGAGGTGAGAACCCCATCAACCCAAAGGTCTGGTAGGTTGGCGAATTTGATTGTCAGACCAGATTTAAGGGAACGGGTTATAACTGCTCAGAAAAATGACAACTTCCTGGAAAAGATTCGTAATGGAGTGGGGACTCCTCAGAGATCAAGATTTGAGATTGCTTCTGATTTAGCACTCATGTTCATGGGTCGACTCTGTGTTCCGAAAAATGAGCAAATTAGAAATGAGATTTTAGCTGAAGCCCATTCGGCTCCTTATGCAGCACATCCAGGAGGCACAAAAATGTATCGAGATTTGCGTGATTCCTTCTGGTGGAGAAATATGAAAGGAGATATTGCGAAGTTTGTATCTCGATGCTTGGTATGTCAACAATTAAAGCACAGCACCAGAGACCATCGGGGTTACTTAACCCTTCGGATATACCTGAGTGGAAATGGGAAAATATTACGAATGGACTTTGTAGTAGGTCTACCTAGATCAGTAAGAGGTTACGATGCTATTTGGGTGATTATAGATCGACTCACAAAATCTACTCATTTCTTACCAGTTCGGATGGCTCTCTGTGTAGATCAGCTAGCCCAAGTATACGTTAAGGAGATTGTGTGACTACATGGAGTACCGGTTTCCAGTGTGTCAGATCGGGACCCGAGGTTTACTTTAAGATTCTAGAAAAGTTTTCAAACCGCCTTGGGGACCCGTTTAAACTTTAGCACTGCCTATCACCCTCAGATAGATGGACAATCTGAGCGTACTATCCAGAAACTAGAAGACATGTTGAGAGCATGTGTGCTGGACTTAGGCGGAAAATGGGATGAACGCCTACCATTAGTGGAATTTGCCTATAATAATAGTTTCCAGGCCACGATTGGCATGGCTTCCTATGAAGCTTTGTATGGTAGACGATGTCAATCACCAATTTATTGGGATGAGGTTGGAGAAAGAAAATTACTTGGGCCGGACATGGTAAGGGAGATAGAGGCAAAGATTGAAAAGATCAGATCCAGAATTAAGGCAGCTCAACATAGACAGAAGAGTTATGCTGATTTGAAAAGGAAGAATTGGGAATTCCAAATCGGAGAGAAAGTGTTTCTCAAGGTAGCACCAATGAAGGGTGTCTTACGATTTGGGAAGAAAGGGAAATTAAGACCCGGGTTCATAGGACCGTTTGAGATATTAGAAAGAGTCGGGAATGTAGCGTACCGTCTGGCTTTGCCGCCTGAGCTTTCAGCAGTACATAATGTTTTTCACATTTCATTATTGAAGAAGTACGTACCTGACCTGAATCACGTGGTGAACTATCAAGATATTGAGATTCAGAAAAATTTATCCTACAAGGAAACCCCTATGCGCATTTTAGCGAAGAAAGTGCAAGAGATTCTATTAGTCAAAGTCCAGTGGGGTAGAGATGGGAGTAATGAGGCTACTTGGGAAAAAGAGCAAGAGATCTTTGATAAATACCCTGACCTCATAGACCAAGTAAGTTAAATTTCGAGGGCGAAATTTATTTTAACGGGGTAAGGTTGTAGCGACCGGAAAATTTTAAAAATTTTAAACTTTACATTTTTGAATTTTTAGTCACGTCACTACCAAAATTCATCGAATTTAATTCTTAAACATAATTTAATTTATTCATAATAAATATTTATCTTAATTAAGAAATTTCAATTTATTTAATTAATTACCATTAAAGTAAGTTAAGCATAATTCACATTTATAAAAAATTTCCTTTCTTTCAAATTTACAATTTCTACAAGGTTAGTTAATTAGTACCTTAATCAAACTCTTAGTTCTTAATCCAAAATCAATATAATTAAACCTTGGATTATGACTTTTTCCCAATTTAGTAACACTAATTTAAACCCCCAACCCCATACAACACTATGCCAAAATAACTCCTATAAACTCCCCTCCAACTCCGCTCTCCCAGCAGCCCCTCCAACAGCCACCAAGAGGTCTGCCCCTTCTCTTTTCTGCCTCCCAACAGCCCCTTTTCCCCCTCTCTGTCGTCAATGAATTTTGCAAGCACACATTCAACAACATACATTAGCAAAGACACAACATAAATTTAGCAATACATTTAGTCACAAACTTCTTATACACTTAGCAATACACACACCCAAGCGGCCACAAATTCCTCCTTCACAAGGAGACACTGCTTCTTCACCAAACATAGAGTATCTACACATACATATACACATAAACAACTGCCTATCTTTGCCAAGGACACACAGCTACAAACTTCTGATTTTTGGTGTGTGTGTCATTGATAGAGGATGAAGGCAATGTCACCACCACCATCACCACCCCCTTGCGCCAGCCACCGCCGGCTGCCCCCACTGTCGCAATGTCACCACACATATACAAACACACATTTCACAAATTTTTTGGTTTGAAGGATTACATTGATAAAACAAGTAGGCAAAAGGAAAATGGCAAGATCGGAAGAGCAACGTCTGAACTCCAGTCACCTGAGATCAAGGTGCACCGCCACTACCGTCAACTGCCTCCTCCCACTACTGCAACCACCACCACCACCAAAAAGCTCCACATTTCGACTCACCACTCATCCAAAAAGCTAACCCAAACTTTTACCCTTATTTTCATATCAAAATCTCAACCTTTTACTTTGAAATTTGGGGCTGGACTGGACCGGGTTCAAGTTAGATTTTCCCTCTTCTCACGCTGTGTCTGAGCCCTAAATCACCCTTGTGGCCAAGGGCGTCGTGCGGGCGGCCGAACGTCGTGTCCGGCGCTGCTTCGCCGGCGAGGGAGTCGATGAATCCGGCGGCTCCCCCTTCCACCGATACCCACTGCCCCTCTCCCTCCTCTGTTCGGTCGAATGGATAAGGGATTGAGGGAGCAATTTTATATGTTTTGTAGTATTTTAAATCTTAACCCTAAAGTTTTGTATTGTGTCATTTAAGCCCTAAACTTTTTATTTTGTTTAAATGAGCACAAAACTTCTGATTTCTTCACTTTTGGCCCTCATACTTTCGATCTCTTTTGGATGGGCCCAGAAATTTATGTTTTATTCATTTTAACCTATAAACTTTCATTTTCAGTTATTTTAGTCCTTTATTTTGAGGATTCTTTCAAGTTAGTTTTAATTGTTTATGAGATTTTAATTTTAGTTTATATTTAACTTTATTTATTTAAACCCATAAAGTAGTTTATACATATTTTAATTTAAGCTCCATTTTATAAAATATGATATTTAACAACTTTAATTTTTTAAATTATAATTTTTGGATTTATTGAATTTTTAAGATTTCCAAATTAGTTTAATTAAACTCATATATTTTATAACAAAATCTTAGTTAATCCTTGATTTTCTAGTTTTTCCTAACTTATGGGTATTAATCACATTAGGCACTATACCTTTAAGTATTTTATACAATTATTTTATCATAACTTAATTTAAAATAATTCCTTTTATAAAATAACTCATTTTAGTAAAAATCGTAATTTGAATTTTATATTCTTTTATAGGCGAGGAGTTAAGAATAAGTGAGTAAGCCCTATCCATTAGCTCGACTCGGTGGAATTTTGAGGTAGACTCTTTCCTAAGATATTTTCTTAAAAATAGCGCTAATATTAATTGATTGTTCTATGGAATGTATATGGATATGTGACTTATGTTCTTATATGTTATTTGCATGAGCTTAATTGCTTTATGCTTGAGGCGAGACGAGACTTTTGCATATGCTTTATTGCTATGCACAGATTTTGCATGCATGCTATGATATTACTATGCGCGCTAGTATTTATATGCCTTCGGGCATGAGACGAGAGTCGAAAATCTGCATTTACCATACGATGCTTGTTTTCGAGTAGAGACTTATGAGATATGATTTGCATGTTAATATGTATGTTTGTAGTATAAATTGGTTAATATTGCGCTGAGTCTACTGAGTATATCTATGAAATACTCACCCCTTTCAAAATTAACATTTTGCAGACTGGGAGTCGGAGGAGACGCCTTGAGCAATGGTGGCTTCCAAAATAAATTAAATTAGCCTTATTTTGAATGATTCAAACTTTGTTTAAGTATTTGGAAACTTTTGTTGATTGATTGATTGATTCAAACTTTATCTAAGTACTTGGAAAACGTTTGAAGTCATATGAAACAGTTGACTGTCACTGATGATTATCTTTTGTATTATCACTTTTGAATTAAGATATTTTCCTTATTTTATTTACTCTTGATTCATTTTGATTTATTTTATTTAAAAGAGAAGAGAGAAAAATTTAACGACGTCTCGGGCACCGAGAGCCCAGGGCGTCACAGTACCTGTCTCAACAAAACCCCAAAAAAAAAAAAGAACCAAATTGAAGAAGCCTTTCTTTTGCGTTTGATATGTACATACCAAGAAATCAAGAAATATCACTAGAATGCAAGAGAAAAGGCAAAGGATCAGAAGCCGAGATGGCGAGTATGAAACTAGTTAGAAAAGAGTATATTAAAGATTTGGGGATATTGCTCATCCTATTCTTCTTCTCCACAGCCACATATGAATTCTGATTTTTCTATGAAGAAGATTAAGATGGATTCACCAGACGAGTAAGCCTATATAAAGAGAGAGAGAGAGAGAGAGAGAGAGAGACTTGTATGTAAATTTGTAGAGGATGGGATGTAATGTTATATCAAATGCTAAGAATAGGCATCAGTTCCTTGAGGAACCGACACCTATTCTTAATAAATGTTGGTTCCCGTAGGAACCGATGTGTATTACTTACTAATGAGCGTTGGTTGCCAGTTGTTTAAAAAATTCCACACGTTGGTTCTTAAAAAAGAACCTACGTGTATATTAGTAGCATAAATTTCAAAATTGCCACCATGTATTGTTTACGCATAGTTTTTTCTTAAAAATGACGTGTATTTCCATTTTTTTGGTCTAATTCTATAGTAGTGTTAATCAAATAAACTAATAGTAATTAAAGTAAAAAACATATAATAAATAACAAAGGTAGTTGGATCGCATCAGTCAGGGGTTGAAACATATCAACCCGAACGAGCTGATTAACAAGAATCATATTTATTTGTATCCTAGTCAAAATAAAGAAATTTGGGGATTACTTCACATGTCTACCCTTTACTAGGCCGACAAGTAATGTATGAAAGATTAGTCGATTACCTCACAAAGATCTTAAGCCAAACAGCTCAGACGTGACACGACCGATCTCCCAGGTAAGCCAACTGCCATTGTGAAAGTCAGGTCCGACCTTCTCGAAAGCGTGGACAGGGAAGCTTCTCAACCAAGTTGGAGACTAAGTAAGAAAAATGGAAGGACTAATTTCAAAAGAACTATAAATGGTTTTAAAGAGCTGGAGCTTTTAAGTGAATGGGGATAATGGGCTATTTAAAGATTAAAGCCCAAAAACTATATGCGTGGAATGACACACTAACATGACAATTGATACATTTGCTTCTTCCTGAGGCACTACTACCAATAGCCATGCGACATGTGTCACCCGCACATACTTTAGCCTATACATATAGGTTTGGTCCTTCTTATAAAATTCAAGCAAGGACCTTGCAGGCAATTGTTGGGGTCTGCGCCTAACTAGAGAGCCAAGTGGACGAATCGGGATGCCACATGAGCTCAGGCCGTGGTAGTCTGTCCACGTAGGATAAAGACATGCCTCATCACGCCCCCAATTTCATTACGTTATTATCTTAAAATATCAACAGTAGAAGCGTTTAAATATGTATCTC
>CAVNYN010205587.1:27972-45570 GCA_963692815.1 Nyctanthes arbor-tristis | reverse complement strand
TTTTGCCATCGTGTGCGGTGGGGACGGTTCAATTGTGAGCTGTGACCCATTTCAAAACTTCCAACAATATTACTCAAAAAAATAATCCTCATCAATTTTTCACATAATAAATAATTAAAAAAACTTGATGTTCTTGTACATGTCTCCATGACTCAAATGCATGTTTGCAAGACTCAAATGATCCTCAAGTTTATCCATTTGTACAGTGCTGTGAAAGCTCTTAATTCATTAAACGGGAAGATTGTTGCATTTGAGATGATGGCATAGGGGAACATTTCTCAGCTTGTAGAAAAATAAATAGAGACTTCAATGACAAGAAAACAATTACGCGACAACATAAGCAAAAGCAATATTATTATTGTTATAAAGAACATGTTGTAACAATTCAATAAAACTTGATGTGCTATGAAGATCTTCATCAACATGAGATTCAGCCTAAGAAAATACAACAAAATTAAGAATATTAGATGACAAACTTATAGGTAAATAAGTTGATAATATATCTATTGGGTACTGGTTTTGATAATATTACTTATTCGGGGTTAATTACTGATGTGAGGCGCAGCATACTGTGTTGAAGTGGAACATTAACACCTAGAGATAGAGCTTCATGATTAAAATGTTCAGTAGCACTGTTATACAAGTTAGAAGAAGCCTGCAAAAAGAAATAACAATAATAACATAAGATAAATATATTTCATCTTATTAAGTTTTTGTACTTGAACAATAAATTAATACAATTTACCTGTTGAGTTTGGATAGTTTTTTTCCTTTTTCTCCCTCTCTCAAGTGCACCTTTTAACCTTACGTTGCTCCCACAAACTCTACCTCTATGCTTAATTCCCGTAATTTTCCCCACGCCAGCATTACTCGCATTGTTTTCTTTGTAACTATTCACATTGGTTGAAGCAGCATGTGGCATGTTTTGACTTCTCATGTAAGCATCAATCTCTTTAAGAATCTTATTGAAACAGCTAATAGCAATATTATATGTCTTCTGTCTCAGATCATCGTGTTGCTATCTGATTTTGTAGTCTTTACAACTCTCTGTAAAGACTTGCCATACGTGTTGTTGGGTCTTCACTTGTTGATCTCAACATAGGGTTTACAACTCTTCCTATCTTTGCATATTTTGTCCACTTTTTTAAAATGTACTGAGAAAGGATTTTCACAATTTTTTTTTTTTTTTGAAGATAGAACTTTAAGAATGTGCGAGCACAAAATCCCTGCAAACTCTAACTTCTTACAGCTACAGACAACAGTCGCATTAACAAAGTCATATTTAACTGTACGGCAAGAATGTTTAGCAAGAGGTCACTTTCAAATATTTTGAACACTTGAGGGGTATATATAGTTGCAGCATGCTTTAGAATGGAAATATTAAGAGATAATGATACATTACTTTGACTTGCTCTAAAATCAACCCTCAAATTTTCATAGCGTTTATGATCAACCAATCTTTGAAAATGATGAAAAAAGTTGGTAAATCATGTTTATGGCTAGTGTACCATTTCAAAGAGCTATTCATGCTTTCACTGCGTTGAGTTGTAATCATATCTGCACAAAATGTGTCCCTGCCATAGACCAGTGCCTATTTTTCCTTGAAATTGAAAATTCAATTCAACTACTTATTATCTTGAAGCTCATACTTTTCAAGCATCTGTTCCCAAGATTATACAAATTCTTCCTCTTCTTCATAATCATAAATACGACGACTAAAATCTTTAGAAAATTCATCAACGCGCTCAAAAACACCACTAAGATGTTTTGTAGCATGTTGATACATGTGCCAATTACATAAATGACGATGTGTCTCTGGCCATTGGAAAGCAATTGCTTTTGCCATTGCTTCATCTTAATCCGTCAAAATGGTTGTTGCTTTTTCCCCGCCAGTGCTTGAACAAAGGTATCAAACAACCAAATAAATGTTTCCGCTATCTCATCATATAGTTGTACTGCTCCAAAGAGAATTGTTTGTTTGTGGTGATTAACCTCCACAGACATAGCAAAAGGTCGACCTTCTTAATTTTTCTTAAGTAGTGTCAAAGCAAATAACATCTCCGAAATGAGTGTAGGCTATTCGCATCAGTGCATCTGTCCAGAAGATGTTATTAATTAAACCTTCATTATCTAACTGTAGAGCATAAAAAAATGAAGGATCTTCCAATTGCATAAGTTGAAGATATTCAAAAACACTACATGTCTCCTCTAACCTCATTTTAGTTGCCCACTTGGATCGTAAATAATTCCGATAGTCATCGAGAGTGAATCCCAGACTTTCACGACCACATGCTCTTCTAGCCATTAATTCACAACTTTCTTTCGGAGTAATCCCAGTATCATCAGCTAAATCAATTTCAGCTTCTTGGGCAGCACTCAATTTCCTATGAAACCTATATAAGTGAGTCTTGTGAGGGCTTGATGTTGAATATGTATGTGTAACAATAAACTCAGTCACTTTATATTTACCAATTTGCCGACAATTAATCTTCATCATTGCAAGACAATCAAATCTTGTTTCAGCATGATGGTTCTTAACAATAAGACACCTTTATCTTGTACACGATGACCTTCACAGGAGCAACAAAATGTTCTATTTATCATCTTACCTGAATTGTCTTTGTGACCTTTACTTCTTCGAATACTAAATCCAACCTTGTAGGCATAATCATTATAAAAGTTGTATGGTTCTTCTTCTGTTTCAAACACCATGCCTAATTTTGGAATCACCCCATCAGAAATTCTTGAATGGATGGACATAATGTGTTTATTTTGATAGTGTTTATTACTATCAAATTTAGCTCCATTCCCTTCATTCTCATCTTCAACCATAGAGTCAAACTCCAACTTTTTACGAAAAATATTTTCTTCAATGGCGTTATGATTGTCATCCATAACCTTAAACTACATGTGTGATAAATATTGATCAGCTTGTTATGGTGTATTCTCGAATAAGAAACTAAAAGAGTGCAAACAATATAATAGTGGCATTTCGAATAGATTCAAATAATCAGCATGTGACAAATCCAACAAAATACTATCAAATCTTTTAACTCAACACAAATTTAAATCTCTATTACATAACCTAGTTAACATGTACTAGATTCAATAAATACGAGATAGTATGATGAATATATTTTCCATATATCATCCACCAAACCAATCATTTTGTTTCATCTGTTTTCCTAATCATTATTTAATAAGGTCTTCACATTCTCAGTTTTGCCATATACTTCTACATGGTTTTGTGATGTTTTGGCGCATTATTACATATTTAACATGATAACTAAGATCCCATAATAGAATTCAAGAAAAGTGTTTGAGCAATCACATTACTCAATTACCGCAAATCATAGTTTTTTATTATATAAACTAACATGTGCATTAATATACTTATTGAAATTGCCTTATAGAATAATGAAATTGAACTGTATATATTGCCCGATTTCTACTAAAGCACATGAAAAAATATTACCTGGATATGGCAATTTCCCAGTTTCCGCTAAAACACAAAGGGGACAAAAGTACTTCGATGCAATTTAAGGAAGAAGAAAACTAATCAGCTTCCATGATGGAGATTTCGGATGGTGTTGGACAAGGGACAGGAGACTCGGGAGGGAGAGAAGTATAGACGGTGAGGGTATTGGGGGCTGGCGGAGAGAGAAACAAACATTAACAGCGTTATTGTTATTGTTAATATTTATTGTTACAATAATTATTATTAATACTGTTGGATTGATTGGAGATATACTGAAGTGTAAAATTAGTATGACTTGTCACGATCTTATTGGGAGGACGGCGAGCGAGATAGGTTTCAGGACGGCAGATCTCAATCCATTTTTTTCCTTCCTATTTGCTAATTGCTAATTCTTTAAAGAAAAATAAAACAAAATTCGAAAACACACGACATTGGGGGTCAAATTCTACATCTCGGCTTAGGGCCCAAAGTTTTAGGTCCAGCACTGAAATATTCAGTTCTTGCGCAAATTTCAACTTTATGATTCTGCTATATTATGGTGGATTCTTTGTTTTGTTACATATTCATGTCTTTTTCAGTTTTTCTTGTTCAGGATGAACTTAGGTTTGACCTTTAAGAAAGAGTAATGTTGTTTTGAAACGTTTTAGAGTAATGTTTTCCAATCATTTAAGGATGTTTTGTAATCAAGGGACAAGAGATCATGTTAAGTTCTAGAGAAAGCAAGATGTAAATGTACATATGCTCCATTCTCTATCTAGCTCTGATCCAGAACCTAAGGATGTCTCCTTTACTCCCACATGTTGCTTTGGCCCATATATAAAACCAATCATAGTGTGCAAAAACAGATGTTTCCGTATTATGGAGACACCCTCACACTCTTGATCAAAATTCCTTCTCTAACGACTTGAAACTTTGGATCAGTTGATAAGATGGTCTAATGGAACTCGACATATCTTAGACTTTTGGTCGTAAAATATGTGTGAAAGCAAATATTTCAATCAATCAATATGATCCCTCTCTAACAGCTTCTAGGAAAACAAGAATGGCAACTCATGACAGGAGCTTACCTTCTCTGCATAGAGAAGAACCGATCCTTTCATGGAGCGCTAGACGTCTCCCCAGTGCCGTTGATCAGCTTATTGATTTCTTTTTCTAATACTACACATATAGATTAAGTGCAACCGCATAAAGGATCAGAGGAAGTTTATAGATGGTTGAAACCACAAAGCAAGGAAATTTAAGTTGAATATTGATGCATTAGTTACTGAAAGATCTTTCTGTTCTATGATAGGTGCAATGATTCGAGATGATAAAGGAATGACAATCTTGGCACAGGTGAAATCTTTCTACGGGAACATTGAATTGCGACAATAGAAGCTATTGCCTTACTGTATTCGCTTTAAATGGGTAAGGAACATGGTCTAAAAGTTGAATATGTAGAGACGGATTCTCTTCTCCTAGCCAATGATTTGAGATCAGAGTTTACCTTGCACCATGATATGCTTCCATTTTTAGCAATATATGTTTATTGATTGGGAAGAATGATTGTGATCCCTGTGCATATATTCCTGAAGAAAGGAATATAGTTGACCATACCATTGCGCTGGATGCTTTAAATCATTCTATCTCCTATATGATTCTATACCATTATGGCTTAACTCCATAATTTTATGAGATATGCAATTAAGAACCATATTTTTTTTCTTTAAAAAAAAAAAAAAAAAAACACTGGAAATAAGTATGGCACTAGATGGATGACCTAGGGTATTCAAGTAAAGAAGTCTATGAAGCTCTTTCCATAGACAGCTATCCTCATCTACTCCAGTCATGATTAAAAAACAGCCATATCATTTGTAGAGTCACATTTATCATAATTTGATATCTCGCACATGAGAACGAATCAGCCTTACTTCTTCTTTTTCTTTTTCTTTTTTTTTTTAAGCCGTGAATATGCCTTACCTGAAATTTAAGGGGAGACAGATGTGGGTCGAATTGTGCCCTAGTAGTTAAGGTACTCATATTCTGAGTTGAAGGTACTAAGTTCGAACCACACATGTCTTTTCTCGAATTTCTCTCTCTTTCTTACTATCTCTTTGTATCATCTGTAGAAAAAGAAAAGCTTATGTTAGTTCCTTCATTTCCATGAAAGTTTTATGTGAAGATTGAACCAATAAGAGAACAACAGATATAATTGGTGTTGTTATATATATATATATATATATATATATAAAGGAATGAAGTCTGCGATACCTTATACCACATTTTTCCCGCCATATCTATCTTAAGTGAGGTCATTTTAGACTTTTTTCTTTACGTTTTAGGTAAATTTTGTGATAAATTATAAATTAATATTTTCCTTTTTTAACTAATTAGGGATTATGATCCTTAATTGTTATTATCTTCAAGAATCTTTCTCAAAGATTTCACAATTTATTATCTTTGTTAACCGACGGCAAAGATTACATAAATTTGAGATTTCTACACTGATGTATCTTATCTTCTTAAATATTTTGCTGATTTAATTTATATTCAATTTTTTTATTTTTTAATTCAAAAATTTTTGATATATATCTTATCTATGAAATATTTCGTAATATATATTTGAGCACTTCCATTTTAGCTAATATAATAATTTTTTATACGTTTTTTATCGAGTTGTTATTAAAGTTACTTCTTTCATATAAAATAAATATAGTTTAATTAACGTTTCATAGTTTACAAAAATTCCATCACAGTATGGCCACGTAAAAAAATAAAATGTTTCCTACGAAAATTTGTCAGGGTCGAGATCGGGTGGTACACCTGTTACCTTACTCATCAAAATTTTTTTTCCATCCCCACTTAAATTGGAGATGGGTCGAGGACCGGTTAGTACGAGTAATTCATATTACTCATTTATTAGCCAATTTATGTATTTTTATTTTCAATTTTTGTTTGATAAATAGTATGATAAACACTAAAATAGTAATTGAAATTACTAAGCTTTCTTAATAAGTCTTATCATATTTTTACTTTTAAAATTTTTAGTAAATATTTTTATTTTTGTCTAAAGGCAGTTAAACAGGCCAGGTATAAGTAAAAGTTAGTATGATCTTAATTTCCCGGGCCATTGTTAAGTCGTGTTGATTTTCTTTATTTCATCCCCGACATAATTACCCCATTAGTATGGTATTCCTCGTTTTAATAGAATCGGGTACTTGTATATGTCGAGTCTGGTGTGGGTTTTTTTCATCTCATACTAAGGTCATTTAATAGCATGTCATATCGAGTAAGCACATAATAACAATTAGTTAACTGCAAGATAATTAAAACATTGAATTTCAATATGGCTAATCATATATTATTTAATATTTCGTACTAATATTAGATATAATTTGATTTGAAAGTCTAGTGTTATATAGAGTTGCTTTGATCATGCATTGATATCTTTCTGATGGAATCTTGTCTCTAAGATTTACTCGTAGGATTGCGTAGAGCAGCTTTTAGCCTCGAAACATCTCAATATTATATTCTTGAAACCAACAGTATTTGCTATTCTATAGTTTTAACTCATAAAATCATTTTTTTATGAGAAAACAACGCAGATGTACACGACAGAAAGATGGCACGTGTTAGATATGGGCGTCGAACCCATAAAATCAAAAAAGAGACCCGAACCGAATTGGTTCGGTTTCGTTCGGTCTGGTTTTCTACAAATCTGGGCAGTTGGCAGTCCACATGTGGCCAAACCAACTCACACCGATTCAGTCTACTGGCTTTGGCTGGCCAGACCAACCAAAACCAAGTAAACCAAGCCAGGCATTCCTGGTTTTGTTAAACCGAATTTTTTTAAAATAGAAACGGTTTCAGATCAAAGGAAGGCATGCGTAGAATCATTATTAAAATAGCAAAAGTAATCTCTCATTTTTTTTTCTTTTTGGGTAGAAATCTCAATTTACAATTCACAATCAATTTGGTAAAAACTCAAATCAAAATCGAAACATGGCTGCTGACTTCATGTCTTCCTCTCTTTTTTCGACGCCGTCACTGTGGCTCCCTTCCACCGCTGCTGCTCTTTTCCACCGCTGCTACTCGCTTACTCTCTTCCACTGCCACCTCCTGCTCTTTCGCTCCTTCCACCACTGCTGCTACCCCTCTGTCTTCGCTGTTGACCACCTATTGCTGCCGCCGCAGCCTCCTCATCTCTTTTTCCTCTAGATCTTCTGAAATACTGAAAGCCTTAGCCTAACTTCTCTTTTTCTTAATATTTCCTTAACTAATAAAAATGGGCCTAAAAATACAAAGGACCAAAACCTTGGGCCAATTTTAAGTTTAAAAAAAAGAGTCCAACTCAGAACCCGACCCAATGCAAACCGAACTTGGGTCTGGTTTCCAAGCCTGGCGGGTTGGGCTCGGTCTGGGATTTTCCAAACCAGCTGGGTGTTAGGTTGGTTTCAGGTTGGGCTCGAACCCGACCTACTCGACCTGATGCCCAACTCGAGTACATATCATCTAACAAAATTATAGTAGTAGTTTTGTTATACGTGAAATAATACACATATGTCACTTGCAGGGCCGGCCTTAGGAATTTTGGATGCTCTGTGTGATAATCCAAAATAGTGCACCCTTTAATTAAGTAAGGGTCATATTAGATAAAAAAATAAATCTTATCCTAATCATAATATTACACATTAAAAACGATCATTTCCATTATAGTACCTCATTTTCTTATTTACTTGTTGGTTATATGGCATGATTCGTGTTTTATTTTTTTTATTAGTTTTTTATTTTATTATTATTATTTATGCCCTTTGATGGTTAACGGCAACTTTAAGTTTCAAAGCTAAGCCTTTTTAAAATTTTTAAAATAATAAAATACTTTCTAATTCTTAACCAATAACATTCATTAAATTTTTTAAAAAATTGGTGTCACAATAATTCATATTTTTTAACAAATGACACTGTAAAAATTTTCAAAATTTTTGACGTCAAAAATGGTGCCTCTTGGATGATGATGGATGATGATACCATATGCAATTGTACTACTTGCACATTCTTAGGGTACCCATGCTCACACACACTTTATGCTAGCGAAGTGAGATTATGGAGCACCAAATGCCTAATACCACATTATCCACGTTGCAACATGTACTCTTTTTTTATAGGAACGCAACATGCGCACATACAACAGAGAGAATGAATTGTGTCAACAGGGCCAGACCTGTGCTCAACGGGGCCCTAAGCGAATTTGAAAAAATAGCCCATATCGCTTGCAAACTTATCTCAAATATTTAGCTAAAATAAAACCGACAAACTAAAAGTAACAGCTATCATTCAATAAGATCTCAAAAAAACCAATTTTTCATGTTGTTGAACAAAAATGAAATTAAAAAAGAATTCACAAAAATCGAAAAAAATAATGATATGCCGGCAAGGCAACAACAATGCATTAAGTAAAACTAATATTCAATGAAGACAAAAACAAATATTGGAAATGAATATAGATCGGCAAGACAATAACATTTTAAAAATCAAACAGTCACTGAAATAGAACATTCTTTCCATAGTATTTCTATATCCATTGGCTATAAAACAATAAATAAGTATCCGATAAATCAACCATTAAAGCAGTAGCATTCAAATCCAATGAAAGCTTTCTAAAAATCCCAAGCAAAATACAATGTTTGGTATCTACAAAACCAAATAGATCACTGTTTTTAAAATCTAATAAAACAATTTTAATAAAACTAATATAAAGTATACCTACTTAATAACAAAACATCTGAGAAGAACTAAATCAAAATAGGCTAATTTTCTAACAAAATCTAATAGGCAAGATTTGGTACCCTTATCTAAATACGACATGTCTTGCAGCTTTTGATCAAACTAACCTGACTCTACTCAAGAAGAAGACGATAAATAATGGCATTTTGTCGAACACTTCACGGACTTACTTTTTCTCTTCACATCAAACTGCATCATCGCCTTTCCTTTCCTATTCTCCATGTCCACTGTCTTCTCTGCACCGATAAATTTCTTACTACTGTACCATCACGAAAGAATTAACCGAGGCGATATGCACAAAACATTTGCCAACTTCTTGTTTTTCTTATGGTGTTGATCCGCCTCTGTACAATAACTCAATAAACTTAACTGCCCATCTCTGATTCAGTCAACTAATCTTGGGCTCTACAGATACCACAAAGACGTTTGTATTACAATTGACAAACAAAATGTCAAATAAATTTCATAGCCATTGTAATTCATGTATAAAATTCCCAACTTGAAATTTCCTCCTAGAAGATCCAGCCTTTTTGACCGTGACAAGAGTCGCGTATATCTAGAGCACTTATCAAAAGATACAAGCGTTGACAGTTTAGGCTTTAATAATCAAATTAGAAAAGAAAAACTTAAGAAAATCAGGGCCTTAATAATCAATTAATCAACTTGTAATTAATTTAGAAAAACCTTAATCTTGCAAATTGAAATTTGTGAGTTCAACTTCTAGATATTAGGGGAGGTTTGTACGGCTCCAGCGACTATCGTTAATGATGTTTACAGTTTACTGCCCCTGATTCTCGTCTGAACTGTGATGACCAGCACTGGTGGTGTTGAGATTCGTTCATCAAATTATCAGAAACATATATGCCTTTATTTTATTTTTTTTTTTGTTGGGTTTAGATTTTAGAGATGTCAGTTTTATTTGGGCCATCAACTTCTATTAATTAGTTGGGCCCAACTTGATGGATCTTATGTTGGACTATAGAATTGAAAAAAATTACAAAATGGGCCCCCTAAATTTTTGGGCCCTAAGCAGCCTCGGGTCCAGCCCTGTATGTCAATAACTAGAAATGTACATGGCATTTTAATAGCTTAAGGACCAATATCACAAATTTCTCTTTTATTTTTATTACAGTGAAAAATTATGTTTACCTTGTTTTTCTCTGTTTCCCCTTTAGAATTCCTGTACTTTTTTATCATGATCCATTTTTCTAATGTCTTAAAATTTCGGTCAACTAGTGATGCAGAGGAAGCGTTAAAAGAATAAAAATTTAAGAGCAACTCGTTGATTATATGAATACTCGAATTGTAATAACCTTCAACTATTCGTTGATTCACAATAATACTGAATAATTGGAATAATATAGAAACATTCTAGGTGTTTTATTTCATAATCAAAATCATTACACTAAAACTAATACAAACCTTACTTATAAGTTTCTAATCCTACTAACTTGAGGAATAAAAATAAATCCTAATTGTACTATGAATAGAATAAAATAAATAAAATCATAATCAATTTAAGAGAAAAATAACAAAATAAGCGACAATAAGTAAAATCCTAATCGAAATATGGAAAATAGATTATAGGCATTGATCGTATTCTAGAAAACTCCGGGATGCCTTAAGCAGAAACCACTTCTTATACTCCATCAATTAGACAATTATTGATAAGTTACAAATTTTTTGAAGTTCTTAATTCTATTGAATTTCTTACTGAAACATAGAAATATGGATATGCACTCACTTAATTATTACACCCCAGAGTCCTTATCTCACCGGGAAATCGTTAGTTATAAGATTACCTAAGTTTCACTTTAATCCTTGAAGTCTGTTAAAGCTACAAATTAGTCCTCAAGTTGGTGGAACTTGCAACAATAGCTTCAAATGCTCTCATTCTTTTTCTTTTCTTTTTTTTTCTTTTTTAATACAAGGGGAGACAAGGAATGATTTTCATCTAGAGACATTATAAATTCCCCTCCACCAGTTTTGTGGATCTACATGTGAGGCCGTGTAAATTAGTGGAGAAAAATATGCTACATACGCTTGGTGTCTCCATAAATTTGACACCTGGTGTCTTCAGATTAGATCTCAATAAGGAGTGGGAAGAAAATTACTAATTAGGGTAGTGGTAGGTGCAGTTTGAAATTTGAACTCATGAGCTCTTACCTGAAACTTGAATTGTGATGTAGTGATTAATCTAATTGCATTTTCAATCCATGAATTTTACATATTTAATCAAGTCACCAATTGCAATTTTGCACGGTGATCATTGACTAGCACTTATTGCCACATTTAGAAGAGTTTGTTGATGAAACTTTGATGTTGGAACAAAAGAAAAATTAGTTTTACATCCTCTTTGTTCCCAAATAACAATATAGGATTGCTGAGTTGAGAGGAAATGTCCATGAGACAAAGAAGAAAAAGAAACAAGGAAAATGAAAATCGTACCTTTATTGTAATTTTCTTTGTGTTTGAGAGAGAGGTAGAACTCGAGAAGGTTAAAGATATTTAGAGAAGTATTATATGTTCAATAATCTCTTTGTTTCTTATTTTTCCATACTTCACTACTAGAAAAAGCATAATAGACATCAGTTCTAATGATGAATACGTCTCAGTTGTGACGTAGACACCTATGTCTTTATGTTTTAATATTTTTTTCCATTGCTTTTTTAGTATTAATGAGCCTCTTAAGATTTTATTATCATTTAAATTAAGAAGGAATTTCTTTAAAACAAAGTGGCTACATCATCTGATTTCCCTACACATTCAATATGTTAAAAGAAGCTTCATTTAATCAAGATGTTATCTCTATTGTTTACAAGATCATGAAGAAGATTCAGACTATCTCATGCTTTTTTCCCCTTTCTTGAAGAAATTAGCTCGTGATTATGACATTGGAATTACATTGTTTACAACCTTGACAAATTTATTCTTAAAACGCATTTTAGCTCTTGATTAATGAAATAAAGAGAGGTGTCAAATGTATCTGGAAAGGCAAGTGCAAGAAGTGTGAAAATTGCCATGCATATCCTATTTGTTTTCTTTTTTTTTTTCTATGAAGTTGTATTCACCTTTTCATTCTACCAAACTTAGCTAATATTTCAATAGATACGCATTAAAAACATTTTAGGCCGCTGTTTGTCTTGTGAGGTGATTAATTTTGGTTTAATCACACTGTGATAAAGATATTTGCTTCTTTTGTTTAACCTTATTTGACTTGATTTGTGATGTGAAGATTGCCAGGAGGAATTTGAATAGAAATAACTACTTACATTTATAAACATATTAAATAAGAAATTTGGAAGGAAACGTAGTATTAAAGAAGCAACATGTCCAGATATTCCTAAGACAAAATTGTAGGAGGCAAAGTGAAAAAAAATTTGTAAACTCTAACCTGGTTGAAATAACTAGGGTCGAAGCTCTGGATACATAGTTTCTATAGAATGAAAGATGAAATCACGAAGCTTAATCAATATGTAATATAATTTAATCAAAGAGATAAATTGGTTAAAAGAAGACCATTCGATTTAGCTCATGCAATATTGCATTTGCCAGGAAGAAGATAATGTTAGAATTATATGTAAATCCTTCTTGCATATATGACAATTTGAAGGTATCTTATTCTACTTAATGAATGATTATGTATTGAAATTACCTTTTTCCATAGAAGAATTATATCATGGAATGTCTTGGTTTGTTCAAATTATTATGTAAAAAAAATGAAGGTGTGAAATTTAGATATTGAGATACTATTCTAGTTTTATACATTAAATAATAATAAAAGGGTGATTTTCAAATTAGAAACTGTTGTACACCAGTATCTCTGATTCTTTTTTACGTGTAGTTGGAGGACTTGACTCAAAGAATGTAACTTCACGCTAAGCCAATTTTAATTAAATGAAGTGTTAGTGACCTCTATATTTGTTATCTTGCCTTGAGGTTAGTGCCGGACCGGAGGTGAGGCCCAAGAGGCCAGTGCTTGAGGGCAAAAAATTTTAGAAAAATTAGAGAGGTCCAAAATTGAAAATAATACTTCATATATGTGATCCTTAGTATAATATTTAAATATTATTCACTTGCGGCTCAACTGGTCGGGCCTCCTCAAAGTTTTTCTTCTCAGCACAATTCAAATCTTCCTATCAGATCTTTTTCCTTTAATTTTTTATTAAAATTCTTTTCTCTACTTTTTTTAATTAAAAATTATTCTTAGTGCATAAGATTAATTTATTTTAGTTTTTTTTCTCAATTAATTAGAACATAGCTTAATAAAAAATTGTTTGCATATGTTTAGTTTTTGTATTTCATTTTATGATTAAATTTTTTTATTAGCATGACGATCCAAAATATTTTTATTGTTGTTTTAATAAAAAATCTTAGTGTTCTAAAATGTTATCTATATTTTCTTGACTAGAAAATTAATATCAGTAACAAATAATCAATTCTTTTTCTAAATAAGTCTTTTTATGTGATGAAGGTAATTATTTTAGGTATTATTTTGTCATTGAGCGAAAGGTAATTATTTTATCTATTTTTTATTGTTTTATATGAAAAATAAAGTTTTTCATTAAAGAAAAAGTAAATACAAATTTAATATATATGCTACAGTGTAGGGTCCTCATTTTTAAGTTTCGACTCAAGGCTCTTAAATCTCAGGTACGACAATGCTCGCGGTTTTACTTGCCTTGAGACTATATCAATCTAAATAAGTTTTTGATATATTTTCTATCTTGTTTTAAGATTTTTGCATAGCACATTATATAGTTCATGATATGTACATGCTTATGTGATGGCTTTCACATTGTTTAATTTAATTATGGTTAATTTTGATTATTTTCCAATCTCTGCAATGGCTGTTTGCATAGAGTGACTTGATTCAAAGATAGTTATTAAATATAACCAATTTTGGATGATGAAGTTTGCTAATTTATGATGATATGTTCTGATTTTAAAATTTCATACATGTCAAGTCAAGTACAACTACAATTTACTTTATTATCTAAACTATGCTTTTGATTTTAAAATAGTGTAAGTTTAAGGAAATATTTCTAAAATAGTAATAGATATCGTGCAATGTACAATGGATCACCAGTTTTCTTAAAAGATAATTTTACACTTTCTTTTTTAAAAAAAATGGAAAACAAATTTAAAATTTTATTTTGTTTTCTCTACCTCTCTCTTACACCCGATAGATATTTGCCAATATATCATTTTCCCCATTTACGCAGTTCATATAACCTATAAATATACATTAATGTTAATATATTAGCTTCCATATTCACTTACCTAATACAACCACCACCACTTTCATAGTCACTTCCAACAAAGGAGTCTTCTAAATTTAAATATAAATAAGTAACGATAATGGAAATGTGATTTATATTTGAATTATGAGAATTTTGAGCAAATTACGAAAATTATGAGTTATAATGGTTAAAATGCACGCATTTCTATTGTATAAGAAATAAAAGGAATGAATTACTAGCAAAAGAGAAGGTTTCTCCCCTTTTCTCTTTTTCTGATGCAAACCCCTCTCAAAATTTGGGTCTAATGTAGTTAAAAATGGGAGAAAATTCCCTTTTATTTGTGGTTAGTAAAAATGATCTATGCTGTTGTGGCGTACCAGATGTCGTCACGCCCCCAAATCTATTACCTTATTTTCTCAAAATATCAGTAGCAGAAGCAATTATTCGGTTGCGTACTATGCTTTAAAAATAATAATTACTATCTCAATGTTTACTGAATTTCGAGGACGAAATTCATTTAAGGGAGGTAGATTGTAACATCCCTCCAAAATCTAACCCTTATTAAGTTATGTGGCTATTATTTTGACAATAACAGAATAATTGCCTAAATTATATTAAAAAGATTACAAAATTGTTACTCAAATGACAATCAAAGAAAGAACGTGGTCCTAGATTAACATAAATCAAAGTACGGTGACTTAATTGAAAGATAGTACAAAATGTAAGGATTTCTTGCGCAATAAACGTGTGAACCACGTTTAGCCACACTGTCGCCCAATGTGTATGGTGCTACATCACGCCACGTGTCACGTTATAATTGGCAGAACTTAAAGATTTATTAAAAACAACTAAATCCTAACTATTATGTAAAGGGCTTAAGGGTCCTCAAAGTTTCCTAACCTCCCAACCGATCCCCCTCTCTCCCAAACCTACCAAAATTCGTCCAAAAGTCGCAAAGGCGGAGAAACAATCATTAAAACCCACCAAAACACCTATTTATCTCTTGAAAAAGACTCCCTACCATATATAGAAAGACTCATACTTAGAAAACTAGCCTTAATTGAAGAATATCGAAGTTTTGAAGGCACTTTTCTAGATTAAAACAATCTTTGGCAAATTTTTGAGGTAAGTAACGAATGATTTGATTCTCTTTCTTTTGTTTATAATATTTTCACGAGATATGCATGGATTTTGATTGAAGTCTTTCATGAAATGAACATTAACTTTATACATTGTCATGGAAAGAAATATTGATTCTTTACATTTGTATCGCTAGTTAACACTCTACCCGTTTTGGCCGTGCTATGTGGTAATATGATCATGTTATGTGATCTTTGTTATTTTGGCAATGCTACGTGACCTTGGCCGTGCATGTGGTAATATGACGGTGCTATGTGCTATGTGATCTTGGCCATTATGGCTATACTATGTGATTTTGGCCATTTTGAATCATTAAATCTTTGTGTACCGCGGGTAGTAGTTTAACTAGTGATAGGGCCTTCTTGTGCACCTAAAAGCTTTGTGCATTCAATGGTTTTCTCTCTTAAATGAGAGGTGAATCAAAATATTTTGTTAATCACTGAGTACTTTGTACTCACTCCTCCTTTCATCTAACAACCATGTAGGTATTGAATTAAGAAGCTTTGTGGTCATATCGTCCCAATGATAGAGAAGATACATGTATGTGATCAATATTTCATTGCATGGCTAAGGTTTCGTTGTGGGTAGCGACAGTAGTTATTGTAAAATTATAATGACATGATATCATGTATAATAATGTTTGCCTTGTATTGGTAAAGTCTCGCCTTCAAATTTTAAATTTAAATTTATTTTTCAAATACTTCTACTACCGTTAAATGTCAATAATATGAGAAAATAAGGTAGTAAAATTTGGGGGCGTGACACATGCCATATGACATGCCACATCTATCCTGTAACATGCTACATCAGTATTTGGGAGTATAATCTCGTCAGACGTCTGGCACTAAATCATTATTGGTGTTGTTAGAGGCAAATTAAATGGGGTTCGTGCTCCCTCTATCACCAAGGGAAATCGTGGTGTTGATGATGGAATATGATAGAAGGTGTTAGTAACTAGTTGGAAAAGACAACATATTATTTCAATCTTTTATTTAAATTAATTAATTCTTTTGATTTTTTCCTTTTGTGCTTATTTTATTTTATTTCATGTAATAAGGGTAAAATTCTTATTTTATAAGAATCTAAAAGTGAAAATGGATCGAAATTATTTATATAGGGGCCTTTCTTGTATATTTTTGAAAACTTCACGACTCACAACCTTTAAGAAAATGACAAGGACGTTATTATTACTTTCTGTGAAAGTGGAGGACCCTTTGTTAAATTTACCCTTAACCAAAACGTAGTAATATATATGATAATAAATTAATAATATTGTAAAATGTTGATATTATCACTTTATCCAACATCAAGAACCACAAATAAAATTTAAGGATATCTTTAAAAGACGATACTCCTTTTATTATAGGAGTAAAAGTAAAAAATATTATTAGTTCAAAGAAGTGGTATAATAGTTAGATATTCATATTTCAGATGGGAGTTCTCAGATTTGAACCACACCACCCTTTCCTAATTTCCCTCCCCTACCCAATGCCCTTCTTGTATAATTTAAAAAAAAAAAAAAAAAAGAAGTGACCAATTAGACTCAACTCATTACCTAGAGTTTTCTGAAGTCGAATCTCATGTGCCCTCTCCAGTCACTTTATGCCAAAAAAGGGGCATTGAACTAAAAAAAGGAAAGAGAACAATAATAAAACGCATATATATATATATATATATATATAAAGCAAAAGCAGTACAAGTCTATGTTATTTTATTATTATTATTTTTTTTTTGGGGGAAAAACAAGCCTAATTTTTATGGTACAGAAGAAGTAAGTAGCATCATTGTCCTAAATTACTTTGAAGCGTATGACCCTTTTTTATTTATTTATTTATTTTTTTCACTAGCTCAATATGTGGATATGATCTTATGTACCCTTGTGACTTTTGCATCTTTATCTTTTAACTTTCCAAGTTCCAGATTGATTTTGGAAACACAAGCAAGAACAGACACATCATGAATCTTCTTCTTTTT